>BLBF01000026.1:25397700-25468823 GCA_015471245.1 Laticauda colubrina
AACCAAGAAGAAAATTATAACCAGCCACATAAGCAAAGAAATCCAACAGACGATCATCCCAAGAGAAAAATCTTCTAGATGCCCCAAATTATACGGCCTCCCAAAAATACACAAAGAAGGCATACCTCTCAGACCCATAGTCAGCTCCATAGGAGCACCATTACAAAACCTAGCTAAATACTTAGCAAAACAACTACAGCCCCATGCTGAAACCGCAGCTTCATATGTAAAAAACTCATACCACTTCTTAGAAATGATCAAAGATCTACACGTAGAACAAGAAGATCTGCTTGTAAGTTTCGACGTGGTTTCACTATTCACTCAAGTCCCAATAAAAGAAACTCTTGAAATCATCAAAAATAAATACCAACCAGCCAAAGACCTCATGGAACTAACAGAACACTGCCTAACCAACACATATTTCATATACAAAGGACAAAGATACAAGCAAATTGAAGGAGCCCCTATGGGATCACCACTGTCACCCGTCATTGCAAACCTGTTCATGGAAGAATTCGAATCCAGAGCCCTGGCTAATGCCACCCACAAACCCAAACTATGGCTAAGATACATCGATGACACATTTGTGATTTGGCCCCATGGAAAAGAAAACCTAAACAATTTCCTAACACACCTAAACAACACACACCCCAAAATCAAGTTCACCATGGAAACGGAAATAAACAAACAACTACCATTCCTAGATGTACTAATCTACAAAAGAACAGATGGCACACTGGGACACACCATATACCAAAAGAAAACACACACCAACCGCTACCTCAACGCCCAATCCCACCACCACCCAGCACAGATAAATTCCGTAGCGAAAACACTAATTACCAGAACCAAATGCCTGGCAGACAAGACACATATAAAGACTGAACTATGCACCCTGACTGAAGTATTGACAGCCAATGGCTTCCACAAAAACAAAATCACCAACTTGATCCACAAAAACACACCAAGACATAACAGAGACCTAGAAGACCAACAGATCTATGGAACAGCTGTCTTGCCCTACATAAGAGGTACCACAGATAAAATCAGTAAGATACTACACAGGCATCACATCAAGACTGCCTTCAAAACAGACAAAAAAATAGCAGCCATCCTGAGGAACCCCAAAGACAAAATTGACCTGGAAAACCAAGGCATATACGAAATTCCCTGTACATCATGCCCGGCCACATACATTGGACAGACCAATAGAAGAATAAGTACCCGCCTAGAGGAACACAAAAATGCAGTAAAAAAGCTGGAACACACCTCCTCACTAGTCCAACACATGAAAACCACAGGTCACAACATCAACTTCAATGGCACTAAAACCCTGGCCACTATAGAAAACCCCAGCCACAGAATCATCAGAGAAGCCATAGAGATTGAAAAAAGACCTGACAGCATGAATAGAAGAGATGATTCCACCAGACTGTCAATCATTTGGAAGCCTGCACTCTCAAATAGAAAGATCTCCATGCCACAAGCCAGGCAAACACCTGGGCAAAAACAGACTCTCTCTGAAAGCTCCAACCTAACCCCCCCACCATGCACCCAGGTGAAACCCAGCTTGCTAATAAAGAGCAGCCGTCCCTTCACACGCAGCCAAGCTGCACTGAAAGCCTCCAACACAAGAACAGACTGTTGCCAGCCAATCAAAGCCACAAAACAGACAGAAGAAACCAGGAACACCAATCAATCAAACTCCAAGTCCAATGAAACAGGTCCAGGCTCCCAGCCAATCAGAATGAACCAGCCTCAAATTTAAAAACCAGGAGCTGTAAGACCCACATCCATACAGAAGCCTGATGATGGCAGATGAGATTCTGCTGAAACGTTGCTACAACTTTAACAGAACTACAATGACGTGGGATAATACCCGAAGGAAGCTGAACAGCACACATGTAAGTACCCGCGATAACTTAAAAAAACAAATATATATATATATATATATATATATATATATATATATATATATATATATATTATAAAAAATTAACTTGCTTATATACAGACAAAGATGGATTTGAAATGGCTTCATTTTCCCCCAAGCCTTTGCAGAGAATTCTTGGAGATACAATATATTACTAATGACACAAAAATGTTATAAAGCTAAGGGTCATGGGACTATTTGTGTTTGTACAGGCGTGAGGTTCAATATCGGACAAAGAAATTACTTATTTCTTCTATTTCCATTTTTTTTTTACTGTTATAGAAGGCTGAAGCTTGGGTATATCTCAAAGCACTTACAGCTGTCAAAAATTTAAGTGATTCTTAATTCTAGACTTTAGGTGATTCTTAAAATTTAGAATTTAGAGAGATTCTAATCCTGTCTCGGATAATCTCTTTTATACCAATTAAACATCATTCATTTGTTGATCAAATAATTTATTGTCAGTCCATGAAAATAATAGAAATAGTTTGCTGTACTATGAAGTTTGAGTTTGTGGAAATAATGCACAGGAATGATCATCATAAAGTACAAAATTTCTGATAACAAGAGGATTCATTTGAGTTCTTTGGATACTTCACAGATCTTGCAACCTAAATGATTTAATGCAGGGGTGTCAAACTCAATTTCATTTAGAGCCACATCAGGGTTGTGTTTGACCAGGGTGAGCCTGGCCAGCTTGACATCTTTCATGTTGGGGCTGCCTGTGACATTTTTGCTCTGCCAGCAAAAATGGAGCTCTGTTTTGACCGGCAGAAGGCTACAGGAGGCCATCATGCCCAAAAATGGGGTCTGGAAGGGCTGTGCGCAGCTCTCCCAAGCTCCGTTTTCACTGGCAGAGGCACCATGGGCCGGTCCTTTGCTGTTTCCAGGGCTGCCACAAGGGCCAGATCTAAGCACCCTGTGGGCTAGAACCCATTCCGGGCCTTGAGTTTGACACCCCTGGCTTAGTGGATGGACAGATGGTATGAAGATATATTTAAATTGCTTTGGAAACACCATCCCTTTGTGAAACTATTCCTTTTCTGTTGCCTGTTCACATTGTATGCACATATATGTTTGTCTATTATATAATTGGAAGTCTTGGCAGAATTTAATTTTGGAACATAACAGATAATCAGAATTGGAAAGGACCTTGCAGGTCTTCTAATCCAACCCCCTGCCCAAGCAGGAGACCCTACATCATTTCTGACAAATGGGAGTCCAATCTCTTCTTGAAAGTCTCAAGGGATGGTGCTCCCACAACTTCTGAGGGCAAGCTGTTCCGTTGGTTGATTGTTCTCACTATCAGAAAGTTTCTCCTAATTTCCAGGTTAAATCTCTCTTTGTTCAGTTTCCATCCATTATTCCTTGTTTGGCCTTCAGGTGCTTAGAAAATAGCTTGGCCCCTTCTTCTCTGTGGCAGCCTCTCAAATATTGGAACACTGCTATCATGTTTCCCTTGGTCCTTCTCTTCACTCGACTCGCCATGCCCAGTTCCTGTAACCATTCTTCATATATTTTAGTTTCCAGTCCCCTAATCATCCTGGTTGCTCTTCTCTGTACTTTTTCTAGAGTCTCAACATCCTTTTCATAGTGTGGTGACCAAAACTGGATGCAGTACTCTAGGTGTGGTCTTATTAAGGCTTTATAGAGTGCTATTAGAACCTCACTTGATCTTGACTGTATCCCTCTGTTAATGCAACTTAGGATTGCCTTACTTTTAGCTGCTGCACATTGCTGGCTCATATTTAGCTGGTTGTCCACTAAGACTCCAAGATCCCTCTCACAGTTACTGCTATTGGGCCTGATTTTACCCAGTCTATATGTGTACTTTTGGTTTTTCTTGCCTAAGTGTAGGACTTTATTTTTCTCTACATTGAATTTCATTTTGTTAAATAGGGCCCAGTATTCTAGTCTGTCAAGATCCATATGTTGGTATAGTATACTAATTTATAATAACATATGTTGGTCCAATCCTGAAGATAAAGAATGATAGGTCATGTATACATATAGCATCAAAACTATACAATCATATCTTCTTAAAATACCACTTTCCAGTCTCCTTTACCTGCGAACTTTTAAAAATTTAACATTCAATTCAGGATGATATTTACTTGACAGGTAAGAAGATAAAATACAGATAGTCCTCAAGTTATGACCACAATTTCCGTTGTTGAGTCACACCTCATTTTATGGCCTTTCTCCCCATAGTTGTTAAGTGAATTACATGCTCATTAAGTGAATCCAGCTTTCCCATTGATTTTGCATGTGAGAAGCTGGTTGGAAACTGTTGTAAATACATGCTGGCTACCATATGCCCAAATTTTGATCACATCACTGTGGGGATGTTGTATTGATCATAAGTGTGAAAACTGGTTGCAGACCTGCCAACCCCTGATAAAGGAAAATCTGGAGACCCATGAAAAAAAATCTGGAGATTCTATAAAAAATAGTGAGATTCACGGTCACGTGAATAACTAACCAATCAGAGCGTGTTATATCCGGTGGTAGAAAAAGCAAAATGGAGGCACCCAGAGTGAAAAGAAATGTGCTGTATGTATATATGACTGTATGGTAATATCGATATTACGTGATCTGAGAAGTGGCATCATGTCGTTTGTGTGAGAATCAGATTTATGCACGTATAAGCGCATAAGACCCCCAAATTTGAAAAAAAAAAACCGTTTTAAATTTGGCGTGAGATTGAGGAGCCTTGTCGTGAGACTGTGAGACATGCCAAAAAATCGTGAGACTCACAGCAGAACCGTGAGAGTTGGCAGGGCTGTGGTTGCAAGTCACTTTTTGTGTGCTGTTGTATCTTTGTGTTGAATTTATGTTTTACCGACAAAGAAAATAAAGAGAGACTAAGTATAGATCTATTTCAGGCTATTTAGCTCACATCAGCTAGCCATACCCTTTCTGGGATTTGGACTCTGTTTTGTCATGAAAGCGACCACCTGCGAAGGCCCTTGGATTGGGGCTGAAAGGCGAAAGCAGAAGCACTATGTTCCATCCCATAATTGGGTAGACCAGGTTGCCATGATATACAGTTCTCAACCAGGGAAAAAAAACACTTGTAATTTTAAACAGTCATTAAATGATTGTAAATCAAGGACTAAATCTGTACTATTTTAAGCAGCAGCTTAAAAAAAAGGAAAATGCCCATTAGAAATGGAATTGAATCAGGTTTTTTTATTTAAGATATAGGATCAGCAATTGAATAATTGGAAACTGATTAAAATGTGTTGATATCAACTAGAATATAAATTAGGATAACACAGAAGTGTTTGATCATACTTGAAGACAAAACTCTGATTTTAGATGCTAGAAGATTGCTAGTTCTTTCTAGTGCATTTTTATATATATAGAATACAATGGTTCTATATTGTTTTCAGCCATGTATATTCACTCTCTAAATATGTTTTTGCTTGGAAATTCTAAGCTAAAATGTAGTTTATGTATTAATAAACCTGTCTGATTTATTTCACTTGTATTTGATCATAAATAAGTGTATTAATACCTGTGACTGTTGCAAGTCTGCATATACCTTTTTGCTGATTCATAACATATTCTTTCTGGGAGCAATCTTGATTTATTTCTGGAAGATGCAGTTCAATACTAAAACTAGAATGCTATTATGCTGCTTGTTTTTAAAAGCCATACATAACACTGTAAACATGGTTTTTCCAAATCAAATATTATGATAATATAGGCTGTAGTCCAGAGAATTGCTAGCTCAGTAAAAGACTTGAGTGCCTACTTAGCATCCATAGATAAACACAGCAAAAATTTGGAGGTTGACATAGATTTATATATTAACTGGTTTGTTTAGTGTGTTTTGTCTCCCAATATATCAGAACCAACTACTAAACCATATATAAGTCTGCATACAAAAGTCTGATTAAGAAAGTAACAACTTATTAATGATTGAAAAATTGAAAAGCATCTGTACAAAATAAGTGTTATGCATCAAGACACAATAATCTATTGTTAGTGATTACATCTATAGATTGTCTCCATTATTATCTGTCCTTATCTGGTCTTTCAAGTCTTCAGCATACGTATTGTTCCTATAACTAAGTTCATCCAACGCAGCTGGTCATCTTTCTCTTTCTTTTCCTGCCATATTTCTTAATATTAGAGCCTTCTTCAAAGAGCTAGGCCTTAATAGAATATAATTTAAGAGAGATCAGTGCATTAATGCCACCTGCTATATTCCATTCTTATATATGATCCCATATATAACTTACTTTATCAATTTAGTTGGTAAAATACGATGGTTACGGCTTCTGTAATTGTTTTTTACACAGCTGTAGCAAATCACCTATTTTTAAGGGATCAGCACATTTTTAGATTGTCTTAGGGTGCAGTGATAAAATTAACTGCAATGGGACACTTGCTTTTGGCAATATTGTTGCTATGGTGAGCATGGCCAGTTATAAAAATGGCCCTCTCCCAGTACACAAATCTTATCTCTTTGCCTCCCCCAAGAAACTCATTCTCATCCTAGGAATTGCTGCAAATATAATTCAAGAGGCTCTTGGGTTTTCTCTCTACATAAATTCAGCTAATAAAAGAACTAGCAAAAACAAAACAAAACTAGATAACATCAGGAACCTGGTAGTTATCTTGGGATATGCTGGTACTCACAGACACATCCTTTTCTATCCCTTGTTAGTCACAATTTAGTTGGAATTGTAAATTGAATAATCTATGTGGTTGCTCACTTTTCGTGCATAGTTAGATAAAGCAAGGCTGGATAGTTCAAGTCCTCAGCTAAGCAAAACCAAACTCATGATGATTTGAATGGTGTGATAAATTAGAAAATTCTGAAAACAAACAGTACACGAGGAAGAGAGTAATTGCTTGCGTACATAAGGTACTATATCAAAATAGCAAAATCTTGGAGTCGGATCATTTAAAACAGCATGTCAGCTTTGATGCAATTGACCTAATCCCATTTTATATCAACTTAAAAGCTTGAGCTTGGGGGCAGGAGGAATATTTTCAAAATACATTAATAGACTTTAGAAATATCACCATTACTACGGGAATACAATTTCAAAGAGAAATTAAAACAAGAGCAAACACAGCTGTCATCCCATTAGCTAGAAATTCTTGCATTAACAAGGAGGTTTTTGAGTGCCATTCAACAGGCAGGAAAATAATCCTTCTGAAACTTTATAAAATCTCATCCCACTTAACAGGACCAAAAGAAATGACATACATCTAGAATAGCAATTATACAGCAAAATGCTTTTAAAAGCAAGTATATTGGGATTTTAAGAATACTTTAAAAGGAGCTCAGTTTGCAAAGTTTACTGGGAAGCTTTTAGTAAACCGCTACAAGGCATGTATTGTAAGTGAAACAACATTTTGAACAATGAGGAGTGAAGCAAAAATAGTAGAGACTTCTGTCTAGATGAGTTTTTGTTAACATGGTACTTTGAAAAATATTTGTATGCAAGTTTCCTGCTTTAGTAACTTACAATAAGGAACACATTCAGTATTATTAGAAAAATTATTGTATTTTGGCCCTTTTTTATTTGGAGTAGTTTTCAGTGATTAAGGCACTAGAAGCTGGGAGGCTATGAGTTCTAATTCTGCCTTAGACATGAACACCAGCTGCATGACTTTGGGCCCGTCATTCTCTTTCAGCCCTATGAAGAAAAAGAAGGAAGTAATGGCAAGCCATTTCTGAAATCTTACCAAGAAAACTGCAGGGACTACTCTAGGCAGTTGCAGGACTCAAGACTGACTTGAAGACACACACACACACATACACAAATAACCTATCCATTCCCATGTGGAACTTGTTCATCCTATGTTAAACAAATCTCCAAATAGGTTCCCATTGATTTTTATATATATATATTTATATATATACATATTTTTATATATGGCAGTATTTTCCCACAGTTAAACATGGAGTTCTCTTGGAATTTGAATGAAGCCTTGGAAGCATTTACACATCTACCTGTTGGCAGCCTGAAAAAAAATTATAAAACCATTAACTTCACATCATAGGTATGTGAATTTTGCTGAAATTCTAGTTTTGTTTGAGAACCCACCCCCCATAAATTAAATCCTGATGATAAAATGAAAAGACAACTGTTGGAAAAATACAGAAAGACATATTTTCCTGTTTCCTTATCCTAGGAAGCAGGTTCTTGGTTCCTTTATAAATGATCATGTGTAATTCAGTCTGAGTAGACCAAGAAAAAAAGTAGAGGAAGTTGGAAAAGCAATCTGATGAAGTCTTTGTTATTTGAAGCTGCATCAAAAAATAGATTCAGTTGCACAGGCAACTATTTTATGTTTATTCAGTAATTAATCCCTAAAATGGGAAAGTGCAGCTTTTATCAGAATAGTTCTAAAGAAGCAGTTGAGGATGTAGAATATATTTTCACAGAGTTAGTACCACATTTTTAAAAAGTGGTTGATTCGGTAATCGGAAGCAGGCAAAATAATATTCAACATAAGTTAAGGCAAGAAGATAATGGTGACAGAGTTAAGTTTTGTTCTACCAACCATTGCATACAAATCAGATACTGACCACACATAACCATTATATGGTCATCTTGTAACAGCTTTCTCTTACTAACTGGACAAAACATGTGATTTTTTTTCGTGTGTATTAATTTCTTCCAAGCATCTTTTCTCCAAAGTGTATCTATTTTGAATATTTGGAAAAATGGGACTTTCATCCTCAAATGTTAATTATATAAAATGCTAATTATACAGCGAACACAGCATCGTTTTTGGTTAAACATAGCTGCTGTCTTAAGAGTTTGACAAAAATAAATCCTTTTTGTTGGAGTTTGTTTGATTTTCAATCTCTAGTTGAGGAAGTATTAACTTTAGAAAAATAGCAAAATATGAATTTAATTATTCAGCATGAGTCAGGGAAGCAACTTCTAAAGATCAGCAAAACACATTGAATGTTACATATTATGTTATTTCAGGCAAAGAGAAAGAAGAGAAAGAAAGGGGACATTATTCAAACTGGTCCTTTTTGTAAACACAGAGGTATATAATTACTAGTGGGGTCTTGCATGCCTTGTTTCCATACTACTAGTAGTTTGTTATCAAATGATGGAATCTTTCTTGTCTTGACATAAAACAGAGGAAGTGGTTAGGAGACAAGCCTGTAATTATCAGCAGCAAGTGTCTGTAATAGAATACCACAGGGGTTTCAAAAGACAAACATTGCTTCAGTAGAAACTTCAGCATTGTCAAAGAAACCACAGGACCTCAAAGTAATGGGGAGTAAGGATTTAGGATTTTGCTGAAATTGTACCAAAACCAATATCTAAAAAAAAGCCTCTGAATTAGTCAGGTAGTTTTCATGAGGCTGCACATTTCAATAAATCTATTCAGTCAAATTTACAAATGAACTGGCAGATTAATAAGAAAAAACTTCAGGGCTTCTTTATATATCCCTGAGCTTCTACTTAATTCTTGGAAGGTTTGCAGTCTGCAATCATAAATCTGAATATTATGCAGTGCATTGTATCAATTGAACCTATGAATTAGGACAGATAAGTTTTATTTAGGAAGTTGAATTCATCCTACCTGATACATTTGGCGTAGCTCACGATAGGATTGTACTTTACTTCTTTACCTGTTTTCTGAAATAATTTATTGAGAACATGCAGCTCAGGGATTTACTGTATATACATGCTCTATAACTTCCTGAAGTTCCTAAGAGCCTTATATGTTTCTTGGATCACTGGTATATGTGATATGAAGCTACCACATTGACATTTTAATATGATAAAAAGGAAAATTATTAAATGCATTGAGAGCATTCATGTTAAATTAATTTTGTGTAATGTGAATTGAATGTTATTTTTTTATTAAATCAGATTTAACTTTTCTATATGCCTGATATAGAATTTTTGGAGTGCATTATTTTAAGTCAGACAACACATATCACATTATACCATAGTTCAATTTTTTAAAATAATAGTGAGAATGAGGAAGAAAAGGAGGAAGAGGTAAAAGTTAAATAGTCAGTCAAGAACAAAACAACAAACTGTTTAAAATTAAAAGAGGAGGACCAACAATAAACACAAGCTAAAAGAACAATACAAAATATATTGTCAACTGTGGTTAACATTGTAAGCTATATATCTAAGACCAAAATCCAGAATGTAATATTTTAAGACCGGTATTTTCAAATAACTTGTTCTTTATACTTTTTTGGAGAACTATAGTTAAAACAAAATACAACTTACTGTGATGTTTACATCTCTACAGTATATCTTCTATCAATAAGGTGTTTTCAGCCCTCTGATTAACACTTAAGTAGAAGATCATAAGGGCTATAAATTAGATTGGTAAATTACAAATGACCACTGGCAAGAAAATGTAATAAATGTATCCATGAAACCAACAGATACTAAGTTTGACTGGAGGAAATTTTTACATTATTTATGCCACAATTATTAGGCTAAAATATATTGTTTAGCAGCACTAGGAGTTTGTAAACAGAAAAATATAAATTAATATCTTACTTTTTAAAAAAAGCAATATCAATAAGACCTTTAGAATTTGTGTCTTTAATATAAATTGTGCTTGTTCTTTTCAAATGCACAGGAAAATAAAGCATAAAGAAAGCATCAGTTATGTAGAATGCAGAAAAAATGTAGGTAAGGGAATGCAAATGTTCTGAAGCTGTTCTTTTTCAAATGTACATGTGGTTTTTTTCCTCTTACATTTATTTTTATTATAATGGTTCTAATGTATTTATTAAAACAAATTGAAAAGACCCCAAAAGATCAGTATCTAAAAGAGAAAGTCAATAATGTAGCTGCCAGCCTAACTTTTTCACATGGTAGGATGTACACTAATTATGTACTTAGTGTATTAAAAGTGTTTGAGGCCAAAGTATTATCACAATTGTTAAGACTTCCCAAATATGTGTACATTAGACTTTTGAACTCCTAAAAGTTGTTCAGCTGAACTTCTTAAGAAGCTTATTTTTGGTTTCCACTTGTGTTTTACTGTAACTTATAATTGAAATTCTATCAATGGTATTAAAATTCATGCTCACATATCATGTGTTAGCGACTGCCTCAATCTTTAACCCAAGCTATCTGAATGTTTTGACTCTTGAGTTTCTGTGTTTCAACTTCCTTATATGTATATTCCATTTTTTTCCATGTGGTATCAATGAGGTCTCCCATTATTAATCTCAATAATCCTTTGAAATAGGTTGGGCTGCAAGACAATGATCAGCCAAAATCACCCATGATCCCTTTTGATAAGTATAGCCAATATACTATACAGTTTCATTTGCTTCTTGATATATTTTCTTCCAGTATAAATTCAACTTACTGTGGTTTCAGAAAAGAACCATTGTTAGAAACAGATATATGAAGTAGTTTGTTTTTTCTTTCAGTTAAGGCAAACCAGATTTTAATACAAAGGCATAGGGTCCTTCTCTTTTCAACAGTATGTCTGAAATATTGCATTTCTCTTATTTAAGCCTGCTTTACTAGACCTGGAGCTACTGTATCTGGTCTTCAGTCATTTGGATGACCTGGACATGGAAGCAGAGAGTTTTATATTTGTTCACTCACCTATCTAGTGGTCATCCAAATATTTGCAACCCAATGTGACAAACTTGTGAGCAATCAGAAAACTTTATAATTAAAGACAAGTTGATTATTCTATAAAAAAGTAATGAATATATGGTACAATATTTTCTAGCATTGCATAAAAAATAGACTTCCAACTAAATGCATTTTTTTTGTTTTCTTTTTTTTTTCATAGACAAGGTCATAGAGCAGAGGTGTCAAACTCGCATCATCATGTCGTCATGACTTTTTTCCCCTTTGTTAAACCGGGGTGGGGCATGGCCAGCGCATGATACATCCAGCCTGCAGGAAGCAACTTTGACACCCGTGACATAGAGCCTGTGTCAATGACATCAAGCCTTTTGGCCTTGTGTCAAAATTCAGAAAATGCTTAACTTGATTTTGCTGGCCTCTCTCTGTCTCTTTCTCTCTTTTGTTTAGTCTTTCTCTCTCTATCTCTGTCTCTGTCTCTCTCTCTCTCTCTCCAGGCAATTGTGACTCAGGGAACTGCAAGATGGCCTTTTTAGTGGCCACCACGATGGCAAACACTGATGCCCAGGCCTCTATATGTGTTCCAGCCTTGGTGCTACCACCAAATGTCACAATTTATGGTGGCCTAGATTGGGGGATAGGTTGTTTGTCTTTTGTTTTCTCTCTCTTTCTCTCTTTCTCTCTTTCTCTCTCTCTCTCTCTCTCTCTCATATACACACATACACACAGACAGACAGAGACAAACAGAGACAAAGAAACAGAGATTGAACAAAAGAGGAACAACTTATCTCCCAATCTAGGCCACCATAAATAGTAATATTTGGTGGTAGCACCAAGGCTGGGGTAGAGGCCACTGTTCTAGTGTCATCACTGCCACTCAAAATGCCATCTTGAAGTTCCCTGAGATACGATTGCCTCCTCAGCTCAGTGCTTCCCAGAATCCTGAACACATGCTGCTTACTTTCTGGTAGTGTCCTCTTTCTGTTGACAGACCACTGCAGCCTACTCAAGCTGCCTGAGATTGCACAAGGCCCACCTTCATTCTTAAAGTGGCTTCAAGTAATGCTTTTCTGTGTCCTCTGAAATCACACAAAGAAAGGGTGAAGTTTGGTGAATATCAGCATATCAACCCAAATGTCATTGCATGTTACCTTAGATATGTTTGCCATCACTGTCTACTGTGCTAATCTTTGGTTCATTCTATAGATTCCATCTGGGACGGATAAATCTCATTCCTTTGAAAGATGAAGAATTTAGGCAGAAAAACAAGGCCAGATCTATTGTGCTGAGCAGACAGTTTAGATTTAATGGTATTTGGGATAGTTAGTTAGGAATTGTGAGCTGTCATAGTAAATGTAGTTAAGGTATCCTGGGAAATGTAGTCCATGTCATGTGGTCATATCTGTAATCCAGATTGGTCACTAAATTGACCATTGGTGGGTTGGGGGAGGTTTCCCTCACTCTTGCCTGAAGCCATTACCATGCTTCAATCGTCATGGGGTTGAGACCTTATTATCTTCCTAGACCACAATTCAGATATGCAAAGGATTGGACATTAAGAAGAACCTCATCATAAATGTTAGTTGACAGGATGCATGATGAACCAATAAAAAAATACTTTGTGTGGATGCTTTGTGGAGTTGATCTGTATGCTTTATGCCATCCAAATATTAATATGCAGAACATCTATAATATTGTTGGAATTTCTGTGACCTGAATGTGAAGAAGTTAAGTATAACAGACAAATAAATCACTTTCATTTTGCAAATTACTGAAATATGCTTATTGTCTGTCAAATTGTACAGACATGCTTCCAAAAATGAAAAAAAAGGATGTCATCTTAAAATTTTGACAGTGCACAAAAAAATAACACGTATTCTTAATTCTTACCTGCAATAAATTTAATTCGTCTTTCAGTGTTTTAGATTTTCTTCACAAACAAACCTTTGTTGAGCAATGCATTTAAAAATGTCAAGTATATGTGTCACTTATATGAGTAATGTCTGCATTTACAGTAAATGGAATTTCTGTGAAAACACTTTCCATGCTTGAATCATTGCTTTGGTATATCATTCCAGCCCAAATGACCAAGATCTAACCATATGGCTTTTAAAGAAAAAATAAATGAAATACAAGCTGTATCAAATGTTTTCCTTCATAATTATGCATATATTTATGGGAAGAGAAATGACACAAATCATTTAACATCTATACATCTGTATTTCCATTCAGTTGTTGTTCTTTTAAAAGAATTCCTACAATGATGAGAGTGTTACAAGATTTGGCACCATAAAAATTTCAAGAATTGACAGGAACATAAATCATTTGGATGGTGTGGTATGTGAAACAGGAAAATATAAGTTAATTTTAAATCTTTAGAAGTTTATTTTCTACATGGCAGCAGTACGAGCCAAGGATCAAAGTCAATAACTTGGAGAAGAGGGCTTCCTAATTCTTTGACAAGGACTTGTCAAAGAAATATGTTCTCTCCGTTCATCAGAAGTGACAATTTTAGATACTAAGAGAGCCATGCAAGGTGTAAAAATGAGGTGAAAGTAAGAGTTGGGCTGACCTCTTGTTGCTTGTAGAGTTCAAGACAACAAAATTGTTCATCACTGAGTTCTTTGTACGAAATGATAAAATACAGCAGGTAAAAAAAAAAAACATTATTATAACATATTCTTTATATACCACAATTTCCCTAGTACCAAACTTCTAACTTCCCTCCTGAAATCTACTTAATTTAACTTTTACCATCAAACATATACTTATTATTTTGTTGCTGTTCCTAAAGTTTCAGAATTAAACAGTGTGAATTGTCATATTCCTAAATGTATGAAATGCTGTGTGCCAAAATGCTTAAAAGATGCAATAGTAACTAACAGCTGTACATTTGATTTTTCAGTAACTTTTCCATTATATCCTTAGAAAAAGATTATTTTCTGAGTTCCTGAGACAAGCCTGCTATATCAATGTTGAAAGATCTACCATTTAATTGCTATTGTTTTGCTGATGTTTACTGCATACCGCTCTTACATTAGTGAGGTACAAGTTTGGTTGTATGCTACAGTCATGAATTGCTTCAGGATGATAGGGAAACTTGTGAATTGGAAAATAATTGCTATTTATTTATTTTTTTCAAGCTAGTCATGTGCCAACTAATATGATGAACAAGGATAGAAGCAATAGAGCTACAATGCTATTTGTACTAGCAATAATCTAATATCTTTGTTATTTATCTGAACCCTGAAAAATTTGTGAAAACGACAAGTAGTAATCTCTCTAGCATCCACATAAATTAGTTTTCACTCTATTACAGATTTTGTCAATCTGCTGTTTTTTAAGTCTCATTTAAGTACCAAAAAAATAAATATTGCTGATTTGCCTTATATTACTGTTGAAAAGAATCACAATAATGGTTGCACTAGGCTACCAAATGATTTTGACTTGGTGTAAGCTTACAAACCATAATATATTGTTTAACACAATGCATAAACCTAGTAAATAATGCAATGCATAATGTGAAATACAATGCATAAACCTAGTGATTATGCTTGTTCAACTAACAATAATTAAAACAAGCCATAACTTAGATTGATGTGTGAATCACACTGAGTGTGAAATGTCCTATAAAAATATTACAGGTGTTATTAAAATATATTTGTATCTAATGGGGCTATGTTTGCAGGAGCTAGCTGTTTTTATTAGAAGGTTCCTGTTGAGATATTCCCCATTAGGAGAATGAGTGCACTCAGGGAAACATTGTGAGAGTGGTGATGTATAACGCACAACCAGCACATAGATACACTGAACAGTAAAATGTTTCTGTAAATGGGTAAACAAAGTCCAACAAACAGTCCAAATCATACACGGTTAAAGCAGTTAGTATTCAAAATAATAAGTCCAGGGATAATCCAACAACGAAGTCTTTTTCTTTACCGATATCATAAACAAAGTTCAGTAAATGGAGTTTACGAATAATTGCAAGACTCACAGCAATTCAAGCAGAATGACAATCAGGCAAAAGGCAAAAGGAAATGCAAAAAAAAAAAAAAAAGAACAAACCAGGTTTCTGGCTCCATCTCATGCTTATTGGAGGAACCTCAGCCAATCACAGTTACAACATTCTCTTAAAGATACAACAGTATTAAATGACTATCCTGGTTTATATATTGCCAACCTAACTGTTAGGTGACTATCATTCCTAACAGTTCCCTTTTGGGACATATAATGTATGCGATGTGACACAAGAGGAGGATTTTGGGTTGGTATTGTGACATTGCTTTCAGCAGTCTTAGTCCACCATTTTCTGATGAGAATATTTCTGATGAAATCAATGAAACAGATGAAAGAAATAATTATGTGCTATCAACTCACTACACATGAGTATCAGGATCAAGAACATATCTATGATACCTATGAGAGATTGTCTTTATATATAAATAAATATTTGTACTGCAGAGGTTTTTACACGTACAACTTTATGTATAAAGTTGCATACACATGCTCTAGTTCTCATATAGACTTACTTAGGCACAATGGTAGGGGTAGAACTTCTTGCTACAACTCATGCTATGATTTCAGTATTTTACATAATAGAAAGTTGCACTATTACAATGTAGATTAAATAATAGTTTTAGTGTGTTAATTAATGCTTTCATAGTTCAACATGGTCAACTAATCAATGGCTACTTGACTATGATTATTTGGCTTAAGCACAAATTAGATTGATTAAATGCACATAGAATTAAAATAACTTTTTTGTTGTTCAGTTCCTGTGCCTACTTTCTTCTGATGTTTGGGTTGCCCAATGTGGCTAATATTTCATATAATCATGAAGACTGGACCCAGTCTTCCAGATACTGGACCTAGATAGTAGACAAGCTTGTTGTGATGTGACAGTGATGGTTTTATATAAAGAATAGTGGGTTAACTTTTATTCTGGTATATTCTGTCACATAAAGATAGGCAATATATATCTATGCCCACCAAAACTATTATTTACAATAACAGAGCACTGCATAATTAGCAAACCATAAAAAATAATAATCAAAAGGCTACAAGCTCTGTCTGTCTACTTATCTCCTATTTATTACCTACAGTACCTTTTCAAAATAGCATTTAGTGGTTTTGATGATATGTTTTTGCTTTTAAAAAAATTAAGACAGGAGAACATATCTGGGAAAGGCTATTTTTCAGCAGTCTATCCATCAGAGATAGTTGGAAAGTCTTGTCATTAAAAAACAAACAACACACACACTGGAACAGTGTGTATTTTTTCTTAGTTTCCTGCTCCTTTCAGCTTTCAATGATCTTTAGGCTAAACTAAAATGAGATTAAGCAACCTCTTTTCTCAAAATGTGCCAGGATGTGGATCTTTATAATAGTTTATTGAGTAGGGAAATGTAGGCTTAACTTAACTTGGAGAGCACCATTTATATCTCTGTTTATTTTTCTGCTTATCAGCATACAGATAATGGTCCTTAACATTCAGACTAAATGCTTTAGTTAATTTCTTCCAGATGTTGGGAAGTCTTTGATGCAATTTACATAAAAGTTTTTTCTTTCTTTTTCATTTGAGTAAAACAGCATTACATTTTGAAATGGGAGCTCAAGCAATTATTTGATGGGCAAATACTGCTAAAATGAGAATGAGTTCACTAGTCTTTTGAGTGCTTGGTTTCAACTTTCATTTTAAGTAAAAATGTCACCATTTGTCATGCCAGCGTAGCTATTAGGTCTGGACTGAGAAGTTAATTCCCATGCATATCTAAAAATGATTTTTTTTTTTTATGTTGCCAAAATAAACATCTCAATGAGACTGTTGATAATGTTCTTTATCAGCTACATGCAGGAAAGATTTGCATGCAGCTCTGTTATGTAACAAATGCTAGATCAAGGTAATGTCTTTGAGAGGAAATATATTTTAAGTTTAATAAACATCTGTACTCTATAGCTACATTTATAGCTACATTTATACACAATATCACAGGAGAAATGAACATTTACAAAACAAAAATTCATAACATACCACTGCATCAAATAATTATCAAGATTTGTCACTGTCACATTCAAGAGACTATATATATATATATATATATATATATATATATATATATATATATATTCTGTGTTTATGTTTCTATCTGTCTCAGGGAACAGGAACAAATTAATCATTTTATGTAAATAAATGCTACTAAAACAATGCCCTTCAAACTATTTCAGATCAAAACTAATTGAAAGAGAACCAAACTGTTGGCTATGATAGAAAAATCAAACTATAAATCATTCACTGTATATTTCTTAAAACTATATGATGCCACAGGGTTCCAAAATATCAATATAGATAAAATTTAGCTATATCATTTCTTGGTGGCCTATTCTGTCTTCAGAAATTACATGGAACAAGAAAACTAATTTTTGGGAATGTTGATGTCATATATGTGCATTGTTGTTTTGCATAATAAAATTTAAAAGATAGTTATTTGGAATGCTAAAATTAAACACTAAAAGTTTTTGTCTCAATGTTTTTTGGTGTACATCATCAGTTTACAAAATCATTTAAAATATGACAGTAGTAGTACCAGAGAAACTGAAAGGAAGGCAGAAAAAGGAGGCAAAATGGATACCATACCTGTTTGAGAAATTAGTGTAAAAGAATCCCACAGGAGCTTTTTAAGTCACTGGACTTTCTTGTTTTTTTTCTTTTGAAGACAGTTCACTTCTCATCCAAGAAGCTTCTTCAGCTCTGATAGGATAATGGGAAATGGAAGGTTTTATATTCCTTGCAGACAGCTGGTCATTTGCATCCTTTTAGGTCCTTGAAGCACTTGGAGGTTTATTTGTGTCCTTAGGATCACCTGAATAGTGTTCCTAATTCCTGTAGTCTGCAATTTTCCCTCCCTCTGGAAATCCTTTCCTATTCCCACAACATTCAAAGGATATTCGTCCCAAATTGTATAGTTCAAAGTCTATAGAGATTCTCAGTCATCCAGGTCATGATTGTCCCAAAGGTGCTTTTTCAGGAGGCAAGTGGACTTTCTTTATTTTTTCTTTTGAAGACATTTCGCTTCTCATCCAAGAAGCTTCTTCAGCTCTGACAGGATAGTGGGGAATGGTAAGATTTATATTCCTAGAGTTCCTGTGGTGTGCAATTTTTTTTCTCTGGAAATCCATTCTTAATGTAAAAGAGAAGGGCAGAGAACATGTCATTTGTAAATTAGGGGCGATGCACAAATTGAAAACGTGGTGCCCTGTCTTCATGTAACATGCAGTAATCATGCTGTAAATCTGTACCTGGATAGCTTTCATATCTAGCTATTTTGAAGCTTACTTTAATAAAATATAATATGGTGTAAGAAAAGAATTTCTAAACAGATACTCAAGGTCTTGCAGATACTCAGTGCATGCTCTTGTCTCCCTTAGTGGGAAAACTCTATCACTTAGCAAACTATAAGCAAAATATGAGGTCAATCATTTTTATCTCTCATTCTGCAGGTGGGTCATAGGTTCATTCTAAGAAAACTAATGTAGCATGTGGGAAATGACTGCGGCCCATTGATGTGGAATTGTTTTTGTTCATTTCAGCTGTTGTTTTGAGTTGCCTTGGTTTTTTGGGACTGGTAATCTATTTCGTTTGTACCTGAGTCCCTTGCAAAGTGCCACTAACTGCATTACTCCAGGTCACACTGATAAAAAAAGGCAGGTTGAACTGTTCATCATTCAAGCTGCTGCAGCTTTTCTTGTAAGAAAGGATACAACATATGTCACTAGTCAAATGATGATAAGAAACATACATTTTTAAAGTACATTTAGGATGGTAATTTATCAGGCTATCTAAGGACCCTGAAACAGACTAAAAGTACTCAGAAAATCTAAAAATGAAAGATTTGCTGTTGCCTAATTCAGTGAAGCCAACTTGAATCATGATGGTCTTTACATTTATTATGACATTATTAAAACTATAATTAACATTGCAAAGTAAATTGGTTATTCAGAACCAGAGTTTTGTATTTGTAAATATAGATGGATAAGTTTACCCATGTGCTTCCTTGATACAATATGTTACTTTTACTTGGAAGGACTATAGTTGTAAATATAAGTATTACATATAGAAAATTTATATCTGTAATCTTTAGCTAACTATTTATAAACTGATAAGGGAAAGAATTATGCTGAGATTCTGGAGAACAATCGCTAGTCAAAACTACATTAATGAACTAGGTGGGCAGCCTGATTTAATCTCAGGCAGTTTCTAAAATGGAAATTCTACACGCTGCACTACAAAGTACAACACTATAAAAATGAAAAATAGCTGTCATCAAACATTAACCAATATAGTCCATCTATGGTAAGAATACGTAGATATATACCATCTGAGAAAATCTTTCAAGTTTCAATTCTGTAATTATTTTCTCGTGGGAAAATGTTACCCATATAGATACTAAGCATGATAAGAAACCATTTTTCTATATCTTCAAAGGTCGACTTTTCTTGTTAAAAGGGAATATTAAAACCATCTAATTTTTGACATTTGGAAGCTGAAGTGATTAAATCAAGGAAACCTTCAAACCAGGTGAGCAAACAGCAAACTTAATACTACTGAAAAGGTTTTTAAGGCCATCACTTAGGTGCTTGAAAGTTAATGCCCAGAAAAACCATTGGATTCAATTTTCATTTTCTCCAAAATCCTTAGATTTTCATCGGGCTTGCGGTTGGTATATAGATGTAGACCAACAATGCAATTTTTTAAAAATATTTCTATATCACACTGTTGTTTAGTTACTGCTTTCCAAAATGTACAGTTTATCAGAGAAGTAAAATTGAATGTGGCTTTACATATGGGTAAAAGTATGGCAAAACTGAATGCATGTTGGTTAAAAAGTAATCATACTACTTGCTATTAAAAGAACACTGAAACAATATGTCTGCAATACTAATTTGTGAAAAACCATGTTCATTTATAAGAACTTTTAGTTAGGCTTTTTTCCTTTGCCTTGCTATTTGTGAGAAAATAAAATTAAGCTTGCATAAAGAGATATTATTTCCAGCTAATGCAATATGATAGTAATGTGCTTGGCTTCTACAGCAATTACTGTTGTAGAACACAATGAGTGACAAACAGTATTTAGCATTCTGAATGGGGTAACATCTCTAGCTTTAATCCAATTAATGCCCCCTCTGCAAGATATAAATAGATTAAGTAAGAAAATCCAATATTTTTTTCCATTTTCCCACTAGAGTGATATACATTAGTTGTTTCTTCCCATCTAATTGTATTACATGACAGTGAAGTGATAAAGGTTTTAATGGCAGTTATAATCATCTGTCACTTCCACTTAGATGAATGCTACTCAATATAATTTACATCATTTGCATTGCAGCCACATGTTCCTTCTTCAGTCATTAATGTTAATATGTCAGTAATATGCTGATTATTTTTCTTTTAATTAAAAGGAGTTCCTTATTTAATAAAGAATTCCATTTTACCTTTACAAGTGAAAAACCATACATGGTAAATAAATAGACAATGGGATAACACATAAAAATGTAGCCCTAGAGCAACTATCCAAACAATATTTTCTAAACAGAAATAATTTCTAGTGTTAAGTTCTGAGTGACACTCTGTCTACCAGAATCCTCCCAGGACTGGAGATGGAACAGTTTACTAAGTCTGTGAACCAGGGCCTCCTGGGCCAGTGAGGGCTACAAGTATAAGTTCTGCTCTTCTGCCCACAGAGTCTAGAAGAACCCCAGAATCAGGGCAGAGGAGGAAAGGCATACAGGAGTTCCCATAGCCAAGGGCTTCATAAAGCATTCATTCCCTCCACCCCTGGAAGTGCACACCTGGAGCAGAACCTCGGGAGTTGCATGTTGTCCTGGAAAGCAAGGAGATCCTCTGCTGGCAATCCGAAGCACTCCAACAGCTCCTGAAATAAAGGCCATGTCACACTGCCCAACGGATGCAAAAAGGACACAACGGACGAGCAAAATGTTCCATCCGTTGTTATCTGCTCTCAAAAGGGGCAAAAATTTGCATAAGCAGAGCGGATAACACGGAAAGGAATGGACGTGGGGAGGACGCAGAGCGGATGTATAGAGGATGCAGAGCGGATGTATAGAGGATGCGTAGAGGATGCAGAGCGGATGCAGAGTGGATGCGTAGAGGATGCGTAGAGGATGCAGAGTGGATGCGTAGAGGATGCAGAGCGGATGCAGAGTGGATGCGTAGAGGATGCGTAGAGGATGCAGAGTGGATGCGTAGAGGATGCAGAGCGGATGCAGAGCGGAAGCAGAGCGGATGAGCTGCATCTGCTTTCATCCTTTCTCCATCCGTGCTACTAACGCTGCGCGTCCGTTCTGCTTCCTCCCTGTGTCTGTTTACCGCTGGAACGGATTTGAGTTGTGCGGATACCTAGCGGATATAGCAGATGCGTAATGGATGCAGAACGGATGTCCCCTGTATGCCTAGAGGATGTAGAACGGATGCATTGGATACATTTTCTGCTCAAAAGTTTTGGGCAGCTCAAAACTTTCTGAGCGGATGAAACATCAATAAACGGATGCTGGACGGATAGAGAGGAAGCAAAACAGAGGCAGTGAGTACATCGTGTTAACCAACGGACGGCAAGCTTTTTTGTCCATTTTACATCCTCTTTGCATCCGTTGGTGCAGTGTGACATGGGCTTAAATTGGGGTGGAAATGCCACTTTGCTTGGTCAGTGGTGGCTCTGCTGAGCCAGTCAGTCTCAACATTGGCCCCACCTGCAATGAGCTCAGCTCTGAGTGATAACTGGTGTATCTCTGTCCATAAGCAGAGTTGATCTGCCTCTAACATCAGGGTTCCTGAATGTGTCCCGCCTTGGCAGTTAAAATGTGCCTTGTTGACACCTTGTCAGGCAAGATCAGGATGTCCCTATCTGAGACAGCATCCTCTAATTGTGTCTGCTGTCTCAGGGGCAGGGGCACTCTAGGGTTAGATTTTATGTGGCCAATTAACTGATATTCTCCTGATGTTCCTGGGACAAGGACACCTTGCAGGAAAAAGTATCTAATATAGCTCCCAGATGGAGTAAGGAATCGGTGGGAGGAAAGTGGCTTTTTTGGCCTCTTTGACAGAGAAGCTGTGCTCTTGGAGAACTTGAATGGTGATATTCAAATCTTCTGCTGCCCTAGATGACTGGACCAATATATCATCCAGATAACACTGGACTCTAACTGGGATTCCCTAATAAGGGCTGGCAAGGCTGCCACCAGCTTAGTAAATTATCTGGGGGCTAAAGTAAGGCTAAGGGGCAAGGTCCTGTATTGGTAGTGTCCCCCATTATAACAGAACCTGAGGAGCTGCCGATGGGTCGTAAGTTCAATGGAGGGAGGAGATAGCCCTCCCGAACACTCTCCAGAATAGAATGCAGCATCTGCATTTTAAGATGCCTGAATGGGATAAACGCATTTAGAAATGTTAGGTTGAGAATAGCTCACCACCCCCCATCAGGCCTTGAGGACAACCAAAGCTGAGAATAAAACCCCCATCCCCGTTAAAGTTCAGAGACTGGTTGAATGGTCGTTATGTCAACTAGATGTTGAATGGCTGATTTCATAAGGGTCCCTTTTTTGAATTGTCCCATGAGATGGGACAGAGCAGGAAATTTCCTGGGGGTGATGATAAAAATTCTAGTTGTAACCCTGACCTTACTGTATTGAGTACCCAGGCGTCCATCATTGACTTGTCCCATTTGGATGAGAAGAAGGCCAAAGGACATCTGATGGGGAGAATGAGGGATTATTTAGAGAGATGGAATGAGTGACCCCTTCCCCCATGAAAGGGCCATTTACCCTCAGTTTGTTGTTATCTGCCCGGTATGTCAGGGCGTTGCTCTTGATGCTGGGAATACATTCTCTGCAGCCTGGAGAAGCAAGAAGTAATTTTGGGCCTAAATGGAGGTTGCAGGTAAGGGGCAGGATGGAAGTCTGCCCTCCAGTCTGGCGAGTAAGCAACATTTCCTTTGACCCTCATTTTGACAATGAATGGATCAAAAGCATCATCAAACAACTTCTCACTGGTGCTGGGACCTGAAGCCAGCTTCCACTTGTGCCAGCTTTTCTGCCAAATTCGTAGCCATAGCAGTCTCCTCTCTGCCACAGATGAAGCCATGGCCCTGGAGGAGAACTGGTGGAGGTTAGGGTGGCATCCCCATGAATTCCACTGCTGCTATAATGTTATTGAGATCTTGATGCAATCTCAAGTCTGATGGAGATATGCAGTCTTGTAGCTGGTGTAGCCAGCGGATAGAGGACCTGTGAAAAACGATGCAGCAGTCGAGGCCCAGAGAGCCAAAGCAGAGGCCTGGTAGTTACATTTTAATGTCTGCTCAGCACATTATCCCCTGCCTAAAGTACAATTTTGGGCTCAGTTGGAGTGCCCAAGGAGAAGAAAGCCACCACTGGAGCGTCTACAGAGAAAACTGTAAGAGCAGCAGCAAGGGAAGGGCCCACATTGTAGAACTGCCTGTCATATGAAGATGAGTAGGGAACTACAGCAGGAGAGGCAAATTAGTTCTGATCAGATCCATAAAAGCTGGGTGATGGAAGGATCTTCGAGTGGACTATGTTTTTGGAAAAGAGGGAATCCCTGGACCCCTACTGTACCACCTGAGATTCGGGGGCAGCCTCCTCTGGGGACACTGGGCAGTAACCAGTGCTTTGTGGAGGAGAGGCTTGAATAAAGCTGGTTTGTGGCTGATGGAGGTTCATCAGATAGCAGATCTTCCTCTTCCTCAGAGAGGTTGGGGTCCCAGATTTCTCCCTCTTCCCGTTCAGAAGCAGGAGAGTGGCTACATTCCGATGGTTCTGTATAGTCTCCCTGTTCTAGCCCCCCCCCCCATTCTGATTGGGTGAAGCAGTCCCCTCTAGGGGTTCTGGCTTGTAGTAGGCCAGCACAGGGGGGCTGGGCCCTGTTTGAGGGTTGAAAAGTTCATAGCAGCCCCTCTGCTAGGCCCTGTCTGATGCCAATAGAGATGACATCTTGGATGTAGTTGGGTCTGCCACCAAATGATGGATCTGAGGGGTGAAAGCCTGCAGCAGGGGTGAAGGAAGCCTCAAGTTTAGGTCAAGAACACCTGGGCCATGGAGGGCCAAGCTGAAGAGAGGTCCCAAGAGGCCTGTTTAAAAATTGGGGCCTGATCTGCTTAATAACTAGAGGATTGGCTGGTTGGGAAGCCTGTTGTAGTTGACCCATCATTTGCTCAATAGTTTTGTTTAACTGCCTTTCTAAGGCTGCATGCTTTTGCTTCTCTGCCTTTAATTCAGCCTGGGATGTTTTCTTAGGGCCCAAAGCTTTGGTCCTAATCTTGGCCGCCACCTCCCTTTGAACAGACTGGGAGCATTGTCTCCTTCTCTTTCTTGTGCCAGCTTGGAGGCCTTGAGAGATCAAGCCTGAAGGCTTGATGGGCTTTGTCTTAATTTATAATGTGCATAAACAGACACAAAGGTGCTAAAAGCGATCTTCACTATACGTTGGCTGTGCAGTAGCCTGAATAGGAGCTTATGAATAGTAAAAGCTGGCCTTTGGGGGATGATGCCATCTAAAATGGCTGCTCGCTACTCTCTTTAGAAGAAGAAGCTTTCAAAATGGCCACTCACCATGTGCGATTGAAGAAGAAGCCTCCAAATTGGCCGCTCACAAGAGCTACAGGCTATGCAGTGGTTAAATCACTCCTTAGGCTGAACGGTGAAATCAGCAATAAAGTGAAAATTTACAATAAGCTGAGAGGCGCTGTTATGCCTGATATGATCTTCATGATCGTGGAGGCCGAAATCGCTGAGGGAAGACTGTGGGGGAGGATCAAGGGTTACTCCCTATTTTCAGTCTCACTCGGTTGAAGAAAACATTGAATCCTCGTTGCGGGAGAGTGGATGCCAATGATGAAGATAGCTTTCACTTTTGCTAACTAAACTGCTTTCAGAGACACCAGCTTATGGTCATCGAAAGAAGCTGAGTCAAAGCTGAGGGGAAACTCCCACAGGCAGTCCTTTTTTAAAAAAAACAAAAACAAATTTTATTAATTTTTAAAGACAATACACAAACAAACAAAACATAAAACCTAATAACATAAAATCTCTTTTCTAAAAACTGCTGATTAAATTTTAACAAAACAAATAAAACATCTTATTTGAATACAACATAGTTCCAGATTATCACATATGCATATCTTATTTATTCTTTTTCCAACTTCTCCTTTTACCGAAATTTCTATATCTCTTTGTTCATTATACTTATACTTTCATCTGTCTTGTTTATAATTTCATTATTCTCTTCTAACGTTCTTCCAAAATTTTATTAATTCTCAATAAGCTAACTTAACAAACAAAACACAAAATATGACAACATAAAACTTTTTTGGGGAAAGCGGCTTAATCCTGGGTTAGCATCTTTTTATTCAGACACAAATCAAATTCATGTTCACCTTATATACTATTTAATATCTCATTTATCATTCTACATTTTCTATATGTTTTCTCCCCTCTTTTCACTCTCTTAATTCTATTTTATTTATTTCATCTCAATTGAAATCATTTTACTTGTATCTTTTGTCCGTTCTTTTTCAATTATCTATTTTTTCTTTTCTCTTTACTGCAAAATTTCTCTGTAATCACTGGTTGAAGTATGATGACTTTTTGTCTTTCCCTTAGATTTAAAACTTAAAATAATATATAATTTCCATACTGATTCTGCTTGGTGCATTCTACATAGTACATTTTAAAATAATAAAAAAGAAAAAAAAATAGTAAGCTTATAGTATAGTAAAAACAATGTTCCATAGCTAATTAAACTCTGTTAGACATTTTACACATTCCCTTTAATATATTGTTAACACATATAATATTCCAATTTTTTAACTCTATTTCAAATACAACTACAATGCAATCCTATGCACTTTTGCAGAATCTCTACATTTTACCCTTTGTCTCTAAAAAAAAAACTGTTTTTTAACATCTTGGTTTAAGTCTTTATAACTTCTCTTCCCTTTTTCCCTTCCTCTCTTATCCAGTCTAGTCTTTTTGTCCTCTCCATCTGTCCATCTCTTGGTCTCCCCTCTCTGTTGTGTTCCTCTTTTCTGTTGCTTCCTGACATTGTATCGATTTTTCACCTTATTTTTCTCTTTTTTAAATCTTGAATTTTCCATTTTCTTTCCCTTTCCCTTTTCTTCCTCAACTAAAATTATTTGTCCATTAAAGATGGCTTCTTCTTCTTCATCCCAGCTTTCTAGTTGTTGTAATTCCTGGTAGGTAGAAATCACCATTTCTAAGAAGTGGAAAACAGATCCAGAAAAGCCCTTGCCTTCTTGTTCCTGTTCTTTTAACTTTTTATATTCTATTTTCAATTCTTCAACAGATAATGCCATTGTAAGATTTTTTTTTTAAACAACCCAAATGATTTTAGTCTTTCAAAAAATAGTTTCCAAGAGTCCCAAAGTCACAAAGCAATCCAAATCAGCACAAACTGTTTCATTTAGCACTTTCTTCTTTTTGTACTATCTTTTCCTGGGGTGAAATTTAATTACACAGTTCCAAAGTAATTTTTTAAAAGTCTTATTGCTGTTATCTCTGATCTTAAAAGTTCCAAGCCATCTTCTCCAACAAAATCTTAATATATATTCTTTGCCTCTCCCTTCACACTTATAGCAAAAAAAAGGAAAATTTTTGGTTTTTAGTTCCAATGTTCGGAAATCTTAATATCCCCTTGGCTTTAATTTTCAGATTTAATTACCTTCTATGCCAAAGCAGGTTTTTCCAATTTCCATCTGCTATTTCCATAGGGAAGGAGAGTGAGAACAAAAAAAAAAACTTTCCCCTTAACTTTTCTCCGCTGCTTTTAACGATCTTGTTAGGAAACAATGTATCCTTTAAAAAGTTGAACCTCCAGAATAAAGATGTAATTTATTGTCCCGGTTCAGCCAAAACCTTTCACTTCTTCAAACTTCTTCCTGCACAATCTTATCTGGCTGAAAGCTTCTTTGTGGCGGCCATTACTGACCGGCGCTCCATCGCCTTGAGAAAAGGGAGTTAAACCGGCTGAGGAGGGGGATTGCGATTCCCCCAGACCCCTGCCCGGATCTCCCCTGTCTTCGGTTACCTCTACGGGATAACCATAGCCTCCAAATCCAGCTGGATTGGGGGCATCTCAGCAGCGAATGCAGCAGGAACCGCGCACAATCGCAGATTCCTGCCACCGCCAAAGCCCTGCAACCGGAAGTTTCCCCACAGGCAGTCCTTTTTATACAAGACAGACCCAGTTTGATGATGTCATCAGGACTTTAACCCATCCAGGGGTCTCGCAGCAGCATTTAGGAGAAGAGCAGCTAATTTTGGCAACCCATGGCTGGACATGGAGATACCATATGGGTAAACAGACAGAGGGGATGAATCTGAAGGGAAATACAACATCACAGTATAGAGGAAAGACCTTGAGAGATGGAGCAAAGCGATGCTGCCATAGGCAATAATCAGATAAGACCATAGCTCATAGGTACATAATGGTTGAAACAAGGACCTCAAAAAGGACTTTCCACAAGGTTTCCATTTTCTGGGTTGCTGCAGTGTGTTTATACTCATGTGAATAATGTTCTTACACAACATCTCTTGTGTGAGGTTGGTAAAGGAGCACTCGGTTAATGCATGTTGTTTTTCAAGAGACTTCTATTTCTAATTTGCCATTGTTTCTTCTGCTGATGAAGTTATCCAGGAAGGATAATGTGGTGTTGTTCTCTTCTTCACCAGTACATTTTCTTTCTTTGAAGATTGCTTCTTTCTTTGTTGATTGTTTCATATTTCTTCTGTAATTGTTACTTTGTATTATGATTAAGGCATTGTCTACATCCAGAATCATACTTTCAGTTGAATGCATGGGAATGCTATAGGTTCTAGAAGTGGCATTATAGTCTCTGCTATGAGAACTGAGAGTAGTGATCCCTTGGGTATTCCTCTGACTTGTTATATCTGTACATCAAACAAAGTAGATAATAAGGGAGAAGATTTTTGACCTTAGTTTTTGGCTAGGTTAGTTGCATGGTTTAGTACTGCTGCCATAGATTCTTTCAGTAGTTCTTAGACTTAGAATAATTTTATTGTCACTTTGAATGTACACTAACCAACATAGATTAAAATGAAATGTTGTTGCATACAGCATTCAAAGGGTCTCCACCTCTAATACACGCTACATAAATATGACAAAACAAAAATAAATAAGTACATAAATACATACAACTTTAACAGAACTACAATGACGTGGGATAATACCCGAAGGAAGCTAAACAGCACACATGTAAGTACCCGCGAAAGCCTAAAAAATAATAATACATATATTTATGTATATATACCAACATATATTATATGACATGGAGAAACAACGCAATCTAATTCGGATATATACATGTACATGGCTTAAAGAAATAAATCTTGCAAATTTACCAGATGGATGGCATAGGGAACAAAGTTATTACAGAATATGGTAGTCTTTCTAGAAATACTTCAAAACCCTCTTCCCAGAGAAGAGCAACAGAAACGAACCGTGAAGTTGGTGTGTGGGTCTCTAACAATGCTTTGAGCTCTAGGCAGATCACGCTTAGAAGCAGTATCCTTATTCTGTATATATGTGCATAAAAAGTGCTGTGACATTCAATGAAAACATAACTTCACCTCCTATTTTTAGGTCTTTGATTTTTTAGGAGGCGCTATAGTCAGGAATTGATAGAATATTTGTTTCTTTCTGTAAGATGCTTTTTTGTTTTTGTTTTTGTTTATTCTTTGTTGTAAGTTGGATTCTTTGGTAATGAATGGTACAATTGGGTAAAGCAGTATGTTAAATTTATGTGTTTTTTTAATGTCCATAGAAGTGTGGAAAGATAGGTCTGCTGGTTTTCATTTGTCACCATTCTTTAGTGATTTGACCAGAGGTGGGATTCAAAAATCCCAACAACTGGTTCTCTGCCCCGTTGCTGGGTGGGCATGGCCATGGTGGACATAGCCTACCGGAACTTCCGGTAGGTCTGGTTTTTTGCTTTTCCCTCAGGCCTCTGGGAGGACAAAAACGGATTCCCCTGGGCTCCGGAGATCCTCCGGAAGCTGAAAACAGGCCCATTTCCAGACTTCTGGAATTTCTGGGAGGGCCAGAAGGTTTTTGCCCTCCCAGAGCTTCCACATGGACCCTGCACTTACCTGCATCCAAAATGTAGACTACTGGGCAGGGCCAGCTAGTCAGTTCAACTACTGGTTCGGCGAGATGTAAATTTAACATCTGGTTGACCCAAACCGGCCCGAACCATCTTTGATCTTTTTTAGTTAGTTCGAAATGAACAAGGAGGAAGAACCATGGCATCTGCTTTATAGCATAGACTTAATAGCTCCCTACTCTTTCCCGACTTCTGCATGCTTACCCTAGTTTGAGGAAGATTAAACAAAATGAAATTAAACATCTAAACATTTCCCTTGTTTAGATACTATAATTGAAGAAGATGAAAATAGCACATAAATAAAGAATGAGAAATTCACAAAGAAAATTATATCACACCCAGACCGTCATATTGAGCCTCTTAATGGTGAGGGGTGAACTTCACTGGAAGTAAAGTGGTTACCACTTAATATCAGACTGGAAAGGGGTTGGTTTGGGTCTCACACTTGCCAAGCAAGTGGTGTAGAGCTTCAGAAGGCAAATAGGAAGAGCTATTAACTGAAATTGTGGGTTAATCACCAGACATGGACGCAAAAGGAATTCAAGCAATGCTCTTGACTGCACTAGGGTAAAATAACAGAATCTTGAAAGAAGAAAATATTTGTAGCTCAGGATTGAAATGAGGGATCATTGGTGCTCTCTGAACTTGGTTATTTTCTTGAAGATGTTTGATTGCACAAACTAGGTGATATCATCGATAGTAGCATCACTAGTACTGGTGATGTTACCTACTGAAATGTCTGCAAAGAAAATAGCCAAGCTCAGAGGCTACCAAGCACCTAAAAAAATCTTGAAACCTTCCCAAACCTTCCTTGCTTCTGTTTTTAATGCAACAGGTTTAAGACAGGGTATTCTGAACCTTTTCTTCTCACTTTCTATTTTCCTAGGGCTGAACAACTCTTTCCTTTCTCCCTCCTGTTTTTAAGGACAGTTTTTCTTCATACTATTACAATTGTTTGAAGATGCATATGTTTTCTTTTTTGTCTGATTTTTGAAAGGTGAACTGATAGTTTCTGAACTATCCTTTTCTTATATGCAAGTTAGCTCATGTCAAACAACCGCACCATATTCAGGCAATGATGCTATAATTCCTTTCTGTCACCCCTTTTCACAGAAGGCCTCATTGTATCTGTCTTAAATTTGGGAAAACATCTATCCTCGCTGAAAGAACTACTACTGCTACAACTTTCAACAATCTATATCCTACGTTTGGCATCTTTAAATCCTATTGTTTAAATGGAAACTTAAAAACTCCTGTATAGATTTTTCATGCAATTTGGCAGGCTAGTCTCCTCATAGGTTTGTTTGGAAATTGGATTCCATTATTCCAAAAACAGAGGTACAGCTCATTGTTTCTCATGTGCTAGGCCCTGGAAGTTGTGATCGCCAGCTTAGCAAACCTTGCTCCAAAGTCAGTCAGTCTTTCATGAAATTGTCATGAGTTAATTAGATGGTTTTAAGAGATCTAGGTAAGAATACAAATCAAATAAATGTGTATCTCTGCTATACTTTTTCTTTTGTAGTTTTGTTTCATGAGAAGAATATTCTTCTTTGATTTATTTTTCTTCCTTGCACTCAATTTTAAACCTGTGTTTTGTGTTTGGATATTGTCTCCATCAGAAATAACACTATATAGTGAAGTATAGAAAAACAAGGGGGGAGAAAAAAATGTAGAAAAATGTAATTTATAATTTTTGTAAAATTTTCAAGAATCATTTCTAAACTGAACTATGCTATCATACTTTACATTATTATATATAACAGAAGTGACATTTAAGAAGTTGACTGACCCCAAGTCCCATTGGCTGAATTTCTGGTAAGTGACAAATATAACTCCTAAACTTTGCAAGGTGAACATGACAAATCTAGCATCCCTGCTTTGTAACTTCCAAACCTATTGCAATTATGGTCATAAGCCATGACAGTTGTAAAATGGGTCTTCATCACATGACTGATCCAATTTTACAGTCTTTTTTTGCAGTGGTCATTAAGTGAACATGGCAACCACAAAATGACCACTGCAGTCATTAATGGCATATACATTTGTCATTAAGTGAACCCATTGTTTGCTATGGGTCAATTTTTACTGGAAACTGGATATATATGCAGTTTTAACCTAAAACGTTATAAATCTCAGTCATATGACTATGAGGTATTGCAAATGGCCACAAATGCAGGCCACATGTTGAACACATAAACTGTGGTCACATAATCTCAGGAGGGGGTAGCCGTTAGAACTTTGGAACTGGGGTTTAAGTAGTACAAGTTCCATTGTAACTTCATAACTCAAGGACTACCTGTGCTACTTGTTTTTCTCTTCTTTTCAAAACATGAGTATAATTTTATATGCATACGTTGTGTCCTGAATTATAAATCATAATGTGCAGCCAATAGTAATTCAAAACTCTATGAAAGTATTCAGATAATGTATAGTGGTTAATGGTTGACAAGGTAGTTACTTCTCCAACTTTTATTTATACCATTTATAAAAATAAGAGTGATCATTAGAACAAGGTTAATACATCCCACATTTAAAATGAATTAAATATCTAATACTGTTCAAATAATTTTATGGTAAAGTTCTAAAAGCCGAGTAGTTAATAATAAACAAGTTTCAACTCCGATAAATATAAATGTGGATGAGAATAGGGTTATTATACATATATGATAACCAGGGGTAGAATTCTATCAGTTTGGCCTGGTTCGGTCGAACTGGTAGCTTCAAAGATCATCTGTGACTGAACTGGTTCACCCACACCAGCTCCATATTGATCTTTATTTCCTGTTTTTCAACCTCAGCTGCATCACGTGGCACCGCAGATTTCTGCGCGTCAGCTGTTGAAGACACAGGTCTACCAAGCCAATCCAACCGAACTGGTGGTAAAACAGTTTGAATCCCACCACTGATGATAACCAAGGCAGCAGCTGCTGTAACCCATGAACAGAATGTGCAAGTTTCTTGTTATCCTCCAACTAGCTATATTTTGATTATTCTGTCAAATTTCACTTCATACCCATTCTCTCTCTCTCTCTCTTTTTTTTTTTTTGCAGTTCTTTAGATTGAGAAGTAGTGAAGTGGAAAGCAAGCTGAATCTGAAATAAGAACTTGTTCAGTAGCTTTCTATAGTCTTTTTTTGAAGCATCTATGAATGTAAGATGGAAACAAAATGCCATAAATTGAACTATACTTCTATTTAATCCACAGGCTTAAATAGAAGTAAAATTTTCCTTTTATTATTTTTATAAACATCTCAAGAGGGCAAACATACCTATGATTCCTTCTTCCTCATCTTCTTTTCTTCCCCACAACAACTCTGTAAGTTGGGTTGGACTGAATGAGACTGACTGGCCCAAAATCATTCAGCTGGCTTTCATGCTTAAGACAGGACTAGGAGTCATGTTTCCTGGTCCCAAGACTACATTGATTCCCATCTCTTGTTAATATTTTCAAACATTAAAACACTGAATATTAATATTATTAATATTGGAATGAAGACATTCTTTAATACCCCAAGGTGAGAAGAAATGCTGTTTTCTGTATCTGTAAACCCTGAGCTTGCTTGGAAAAGTTTTAAATCAAAGAGACTCATTTCTAGACAGGTAAATGTGTGTATTTTCTTTCTGAATTTGCTGTGAAAGCAGCTATAGTTAATTATTAGATTAGTAGAGTCTTCTGCTAATTTGACAAGGTCAGATCATGTGGCTTTGTCTTCATTGCAGGCAACCTCTGTGCTATGAATCCTTAAATCATTAACTTCTTTGTCACTGAAAAAGTATCCTAGCTACTCGCCTGTCTCAATCAATATTCCCAGACAGAGTATTGGTGTCCTTATTCTTTAATGTCCCAAGGGATTGGCTCAACCACATCACCACTTCCAAATCACTCAGCTAATGGGCACAGAACAGCAAACCCTGATGGTCTCTGACACAACACAACCACTTGCATATCAATGCTATACATCTCTGTGGCAGGGAAGGGAAACTCAATTATGAAAATGCTAAGTTTGCATTATATCAAATTTGGGTCCTGTAGGCTTGATTCTGTTTGATATCCCTGAGAATTTTAATGTCCTTTGAAAGTAGGTATGTATCGTTCTTTCTTGAGGGTGTTTAAATTACTCCATGACAGGGCCTTGTGTTAAAAATTTCTGCAAAAAAAGAAAGAAAGATATTTCTCTTCTTCTTAGCCACATCACAATTGTATAAAACTTAGGTTAGTATTCCTAAGTATGATCAGCCAACATTCAGTCTCTCACATATATAAATAAATGAAAGAATATAGCAAAAGGTGCTAAATTGCAGTAACAACCCCCTCTAGTGGCACTTGGTGATGATAAAATATAAAGAACTTCAGAATTTTTATTGAAGCTGCATTTTATTAAAAAAATTACATAATTTTTTTAGAGTATGCCTTTCTTTAAAGTTAAATCTTAAAGAACATTCCATTTTAGCTAGCATTTATTTTTAAAGGTTTTTATATTTACAGTCAATGAAGAAATTACACTCTATGTATTTTCTTTTCAAATGGATTTAAATTGTATGGATAACTTATTCCTAAAATCAAATTTCTTATGGAAGCTATAGTTGCCAAATTAATGTGTTTTTTGTTGGAGTAAAAGTAATGTATATTGTGGCAGTCTACAGTCTGATGCAGGAAGCAAGCATTTCCAAAAATATCCACAAGTATGCTCTTAAAAAATCTATTAGTTTGAAGACATTATTCAGACAATACCAAATTTTCTCACAAAGCCAGAATGGAATATTAAAAGTGAAAAGCATTATCTGTTTCATAACTTCTGTTTTGTACTTGACTATGTCAAAAAAATGAGCTTATTTTGAAGAACATATTTAAAAATATCAGATTGGAAAATATAACATAGTTGTGAATTCATTTCTAAATATCTATCTATCACTGAATTTAAAATGAGCAGTTCTGTCTATCTTTCAATATGATATGCAGATGTAAACTTGTGTACATTTATCTGTGATATGTAATTTTGCCACAGAAAAAAAATAGACAAAAAGACAATTTTCAGTTTATAGAATGTGGTTTGTATTTGTGTCCCTTCCTTCTTAATTCCATTACGTTTATTCCTAAATTGATCTTAAAATTTTTAATGAACGTGATGAGTTGAGTTGATGAATTGAGTACAGGTGTGAGTGATCTATAATCTTATGATTAATTGACAATACATTTTTGGTTACTTTTTTCCTCCTAGATTTTCTAAATTTCCATGCTTGTAGGCACTTACACACTTGTTCATGAATCCATGAATGGATGGAGGATTGCAAAATATATATCATGTGTATTTTATATAACAGAAGATGGTTTGTAGGCTGTGTAGTAGTAACAAGTTTAATACTTAATTAAATTAAATCTATCAACTTTTCATATAGTACATTTTCATCTATTATCTCTAATAATAAAAGCATGGTTGGTCCACTGTGAACCAGTATTCAGCCTGAATGAAAATATTCACACAGATTATTTCTTCGTATACCATCCTGACATATGATACAAATGTGTAAGTTGTAGTTTTCACATTATGACATATAATGCCCATTTAATAATGTACCTCTTAGCAGATGCATGAGTGAGGGATGCCTGTCTCTGCAGTACAGCAATACAATTTGCAGTAGAACAATATATATTACTAATAAGTTCTAATATGGATTGCCCTTGATTTAATATGTATTGTTTAATGACCATTCAGAGTTGTGATGGATTCGCAAAAAAGTTATTTACAACTTGTCCTCAAAGGTATAATTACCACACCATCATGTAATTTCAAATTAGGCACTTGGCAAATGGCTCACACTTATGAGCCGTTGCAGTATCACGATCATTACATTTTTTGACACTTTTTGCCGTTTTCTGCAAAATGAGATAAAACAGATTTGCATGTACAACCATGTGTTTGCAACTCCCAAGCCATACTTTGTAGTAAGATCTAGAATTCCAACACAAGCATCAGAAAGTGATTGTGATTAGACCACAGCACAAGAATTCCATAGTAGTTATCAGTAATTCTTTGGTTATAAATAAAGTTTTTTTTTCTAGAAATACAAAATGTATGGGTGTTGGGGGAATGATATCAACTAAAAGTACAAAATGATCTAATTGTTTCCTCTCCTTGAAAATGGCTGAATCATCTTACTTCAAGGACCAAAAGAAGGATAATATTATAGAAAAATGTTTGACAGCAAAGCACTTTACATAAACAGGCCTAATCATATACTATAAGCAAAAAGTAGAAGAATGTCTTCTTTTTTTGAATTGTTCCAGAATTGTTATCCATCTTCTACCAGCATAAAGGTATTTCAGCAAACTAAATAAAGATACATTGCCATGTAGGATCAGTATTAAGTAAGCTCTGCATAGAATTAACCTTTTAATTGAACTAGTGAGGCTAGGATTATGAATCTATCCTTGTTTTGCTTTGCCTAGTTCCTTTTTCTTTTCCTATTCAGATAGTTATAGTTGCACTGCTAAAACAGAACAGATTAATAGAGTTGGAAGGGACCTTGGAGGTCATCTCATCCAACCCCCACCCAACCAAAGCAGGAGACCCTACACCATTAGTGCCAATGACAATTCTCCTCTGTTTCATGGTAGGACAATCTAAAATTTCTTGCCTAAGCCAGTACTATTATAGCAACAGTGTTCAGTCACTAATATTTCATTATCTATTCATAAGAAATGGTAGAAATTATCTGTGTATTCTTTCCTTTCTTTAATGTCCATCTAAAATGCTTAGAAGTTTGTTTGTGGCTGCCCTGTCCCTGCTCTTTTACATTTTTTGCCGATATGTTTGTAAATCTATACTTCAGTGGTTATTACAGTTTGAAATTACCATATTGTTTGCTACTTTAAAACTCTTCCTTTGCTTTTAAGTCAGTTCTGTACTTAATAAAATTGAAGTTCCATCAAAAACCATCTTTTTGTTGTAGGTTATATAGTCTTCATATAGTTAGGGCAACTTAAACCTGTAATTTAAGATGTAATTAGTGTAACTTTTTGGATATAATTTAAAACTTTTCATTAAGAAGATGAAAAACTAATACAAACTAATGTAGAATTAGGAGGAAAAAATAACAAGAAAGAAAGCAAGGATATAAAAAGAAAAAAGTTGAAGATTATAGAAAACAAAGGAAAAATATATAAAAAGAAGTGGCTTCTAATATTCTTCATAACAGAAGTACAGATATATTTAACTTTTTTCTCTAATGCTATATTATATTACCTGCTTCTTTCTGTAATTTTTTCTATCTAAACATCAAATGCATAAATCACAAGTTCATGTTTTTTCATGTTTGCACAAAAAGTACAAGAGGCTTACAGTTCCCAATAAATGTAGAAATATTAATATTTTTTTCTCAAATCAAAGAATTCAGTTTATCTATTTCAGCAAAATCTGTCCACTTCATCAATCAATCCTTTATAGCGTCAAATCTTTCCATCTCTAGATATATAATAATTTTGCTGCAGTAATCACATATTGAAAGAATCTTCTATAGCTTCTAACTGTTTTATCCATGTAACAAACAGGCTACTTTTAATGTACTAGTTTTAAATATATTATTTATATTAAAGAGAATTTGGGATAGTATAAGAACAGCAGTGGGACAGTGGTTAGAGTGCAGTACTATAGACTACTTTTGCTGACTGCCAGCTGACTGCAATTTGGCAGTTCAAATCTCATTAGGCTCAAGGTTGACTCAGCCTTCCATCCTTCCAAGATGGATTATAGGGGGACCCAAATTGTTGGGGACAAAATACTGACTATGTAAACTGCTTAGAGAGGGCTGTAAAAGCACAGTGAAGCAGTATATAAGTGTAAGTACTATTGTTATAGAAAATAACTTCCCACCTTTATAGCTGCAAAGGGTTTGCATTCTAGAATGTTAGTGATAAATTTGAAAATAATGATATGTGAGTGCCAAATTAGAGTTAGCCAATCAGGCACCAAGCTAAAAAAACTGGAAGACTCTGAACGTTAGTCTTAGTCCTCAAACCAATTGTGTGAATTTGGGCCTTTCTCTCTATCTCAGCACTAGGAAGAAGGTAATAGCAAATCATTGTTGTAAATGTATCCAAGCAATCATTTCACCAATATTCAACATTGACTTAAGGGTATTTGCACATGCAAACATACAAACATAGATGCCATTTAAAGAGTCAATGAATTTTCATTTTAATAAAAGAAAATCTCTTACATGGTTAAACCTATTCAGGGTTGAATTTTTTCTCAGGGAGCAACATCATGAAAGCAGTTTATTTCTTCTTTAAATATGATAGGATTTTACAATTCTTGTGGTAGTTTCTCACTGAAATACTAATTAGGCTGATGCTAATTGAGCTCAGTTTTTTTTTAAAGTAACCAAGTTTGGTTGGTTATATATATTTGATGTATCTTTTAAAAAATAGAATGATAAGAGGATTGCATTTTAAATGGAATATCCAGAGGTATTTGAGTTAGGTAGCCTATAAATTGTATAAATGATTTTCATTGTTTTTCTGTTTTTTAAATTTGAATATCTAGTTTTAAAATAGTTTTTAAGAAACCTAATTGGAATTTGATTTACAATATTGTGAACAATTATAAATAAGTTGTAAAAACTTTCAAGAGGTAAGGTTTTTTCATATTATAATCTGACATTCATGTATCACAAAATGTCCTCTTCCTGTTAAAATTTCAAAATATAAAAAGTATTTTCATGAATATACTGAAAATCAATTGTCTCAGTCTTGGGATAGCCTAAAATAGGGGTGACAAACTCATGTCACAGCGGGGTCACATGATGTTTCGGGACTCTTTTCCCCTTTGCTAAACCGAGCAAAGGTATGGCTAGTGTGTGATGCATCTGGCCTGAGGGCCAGGAATTTGACAGTTCTGCCCTAAAAGATGAAGAATTACAATCCTCAGCATCCTTTATCATGAAGTACAATTTCTAGACATTGATAGTTCAATAATATCAAGAATCCCACAGATTTTCATTCCCATAATTCAGAAAGTACAAAGGTGAAAAAGTTTATATTGTACCATGCTTGCAAAAGCATTGCAATTCCCTGAGTATATGTAGACACTGAATACTTATTGAATTATCTTGCTACTGCCTTGGAATCTGTGATATAAAAATACATATCAATAGTAATTTCAGATAATTGTCTTACAATGTTTTATTCTTTGTTTTTTACTATGAAAAGTAAAATAATAGGAATAAATTCAGTCACTTCATTTCCTAGAAAGGCAAATAAAATATATCTTTATCCTCTTGGCACCTTCCAAATGGGTTAGGGACCCCCTGATTTAGCAGAGAGATGGGGTTTTTTTCATCTTTTGCTTGGATTCTACTCCTTGGTGCTTCAGATCACTTCTTGTTACATCTCTATGTTTCTGAATCCAATAATTTAATGGGAAAGTCAAATAAAAGATTGTACCTCATAAAAATTTCCTGATCTGAACTGGTTCTAAGTTTAGAACCTATGACACATGTGCCAGAAGTGGCATGCAGAGCCATTTCTCCGGCATGTGAGAGGACTCCCAGAAGAGCCCCACTGCACATGCACATGCACCCCCTGCCAGCCAGCTTATCATCAGGTATCTGCCATGCATGCTTGGGGAAGACATGCACGCATGTGCAGGGGGCGGGGTGCATGGGAGGGTCATGCACACATGTGCAGAGGTATGTGGCATGGGGGGGTCGCATGTGCATTGCATCATGGATGCACGCAACATGAAAAAGGTTAGCCATCACTGACCTAGATCATATTTGATGTTACTTTTAACTCGTAGCAGAACTAGCAGTTGTAATTCCATTATGGCATAATTTTAGTTGTATTCCATTATGGCATAACCACTGGTTTGGGAAAAGTTTCTGCTTTTTCAGTCTATTTGTTCTATCTTACAGATGACCTTTAAGTATTAAAAACTTCAGTATCTTGAAAGATGACCTGCATATAAACCCAAAGCCTCAGGGATGCTTAAAATTCTTCCCAGCTCTTTTTAGAACATTGCTATTATGAAGCTAACTCTATAAAGAAACACTTACATGAACAGTGTTTATGTGTGGGTATGATTTTCCCCTAAAGGCACAAAGATGAATCTGACATATTAGGAGCCAACATAGAGAGTTAAAGAAGAATCTAATCAACTATATCCTTCAGTATAGAAGAAGTAAACAATGGCAAATTTGGCATAAAATTGTTTAATAATTGTATCTATAGGAAATGCAATATATATATCAGTTAAGACATTACATTCTTTTCTAGGAAATTGTTGAGGAACAACAGTTAAATATAAATAACAGAGCAAAAGGCAACTGAAAAAAGTACTGATGCTAATAATGGACTTCTATTAAAATATTATTAGATCCCCATTAAAAAAAACTATGAAGGTAGTTGTAGTTTGGTTAACATTCTTTTACACTTTTGGTTGGCATGTAGAATTGAAACATTTTCTTTCAGTACTTAATGAAGGTTTATTCATCATGACTTCATTTCTGTGGCATTTTGGAGCCTATAAAGACTGAGCTTTTTCCTCCAATCCCACTTGCCAAGTTATGAAGATGAATTAGGAAGATTTTTGTGAATATTTCAAGCAGATGGACTTGCCTCAAGAGGTGGAAGAGGAAAGTAAAGTTCCAGTGATTTTGCACTTCACTTCCAAGGGATAAATAGTCATCATCTATCTGTATTAATACTGTTATGGAGTAACCAAAAACCATTGTGAAATTTCAGTACAGATCAATATATTTCACTGAAATTACTCATAGTATTACAGAGAAAGTGAAAATTAAATAAGTTAATGGGGGCTACAAATTGGTGTAATTATCCTGACATGTTTGAGATGTAATCTTTAACTGTTCCTCGTTATCAAAATTGATAATTTTATTAAAGTTTCTGAAAGAGATAGAAAAGTGAGAAGATAGAGGTTTCTTTCCCCCTGTATACATTATCTATGAGATCTATATTCTCTTTATTTTTTATATTTTTCAGGAGAATAAACAATGAGTACTCCCATGGAAATAGATGAAAAAAATATGAAAAATTAAGACTTGAACTTAAACCACTACCCTGTAAGATTCCTGAGGAAACACTTGAGATATCTATTCCAGTGGTGGGATTCAATTTTTTTTACTACCGATTTTGTGGACATGGTTTGGTGGGCGTGGCAGGGGAAGGATACTGTAAAATCTTTAGTCAGAGATGGTATTTGACAGTTCTCCAAACTATTCAAAATTTCCACTACCAGAACTGGTCAGAACCTGCTGAATTCCACCTCTGATCTATTCCCTTACTCTTTCTTCAGTTATTGGTCTTCTTAAAAAAAATTATACATGGGCTAAGTTCGTACAACAGGCAGTTAAGACTATAAAAAATCATGCAACAACACAAAGGCAGCCTATTTCCATATAAAATTGGCATGTTATCAACAGCAATAGCACTTAGAATTATAGACCGATTCAGAAGAAAAGAGGGGTGTATTCCAGAGAAATTGGAGGCAGCTCAGTTCAGATAAATTGTATGACAGAAAGAAGGTAAAGATAACCCCTCCCTAACAGTTTTCAGGGTAGAGGCCACGTGTGGATAATAGAGAGTTTCGTTTGGCAAGATTTTGTTGATAGGTGTGGAACAATAAAGAATTTTGCTTGGAATAAGCACTATGTGTCATCTTGGTTTTGGGGCTTGAAACTTGCGACTCTAGGCTGAACTTTCCAGAATTCGTTGCCATAATAGCTAGTATTTCAGAGCCTGAAAATCCTGGGAGACTAAGTCCAAAATGATCTGTAAACAGTTAGATTGGAGAAAGATGCTTTAACTTTTCTTGTTTTACAATTAATTGGCATTTTATTGTTTTCTACACCCTTCTGAAAGTAGTTGTTATGCGGTGAATGTATATTTTGTTTCTTTGAAGTTTTAGCCATTCCTAAAACAATTTGGATAAAATAAGCCATTGTAAAAGCTTCTGTTTCATATGAGTTGGTGTGAAAATGAGGTAAAAAATTTCTCCATTGGGGGAAACACAATTAAAAACAAAATAAGAAGACTGCTAAAGAAACAAGCCTTCCCATTTCCAAGAAGAGTGTAGGCAATTATACTCCCAAGAGCAATACATAGGGGACATACTGGCAAAGTGGTGATATTTATCCAAAGCTTTTCTAGTGTATATAAGATGTTTAGATAATCATCAGTCTTCATATTGACAGATACAGGAGCAGAGAGATCTGACTGTTCTACTTTTCAATATAATCATTGTTCCCCCAGAAGAAAATTACTGTCCTGGTGTACCTACTTAAATAAGAATACTACTTCATCCAGCTGACTAGGACACAATGCAATAAAATAATAAGAAGAACACATACAGTTTTTGTTAAATTCAGGATTTACTTGGATTGATTCAAGTTCCAAAGGTAGTAGGATCACTTCAAAATACAACTTACCCCTGCACTGTTTTACAGAGACACAGATACATACCATGCCATCAAAAATTTGTATCTTTATCTGTAAAAGTTTCATATAAAGAAGGGGACACAATGGTTCAGCAGTTAAACATGTCAGCTGGAGGGCTGAGAGCCTGGGCTCAGTGATATGATTCAGCCAGTTCGCACCAGTCCAGGAGAACTGGTTGTTAACCCTCTGAGCAGTTTGGTGAACTGGTTGTTGAAAGAAATAATTAGGGCAGGGAACTGGTTCTTAAATTATTTGAATCCCTCCATTGCCTGGGCTCAAGACCCAAGCACTGCCTGATGGGGTGAATTTTTGTTACTTGCCCCAGCTCCTGCCCACAGCAGTTCAAAAGCATGCCAATACAAGTAGATAAAGAGGTACCATTTCTGTTCTCTCTTTCTGGCATATAGTCATGCTAGCACATGATCACGGAAGTCTCTTCCAACAATGCTGGCACCATCAGCTAAGAAACGGAGATGACCACCACCCTAGATTTGGACATGATTGGACAGGGGCAACATTTATGAAGAAACCTTTATGAAGAAAACGTTATGAAGAAAAAATGAAAAAAATGTAGTTCATTATTATGACTTTCTTTTTCCCCCCCTCAAATATTCTCATCTGGAAATAATCAGTTTTCTTAGCTAAGGCTAATATTTCTGTACATCTCATTCTCATGTAGGCAACTCTTATCCAACTCCTTTAATTGCTCCTCTGAAAATTAATGGGCTTGATCTCCTCAGAAGTAAATAGTAAGCTTGGAAATGTCATCCAGTTCTGCAAAATTAATTAAAGCTAGCTGCTATCTCCTTTTTCAAGATTATTATTAAAATAAAAATCTCATACTTAATTTTATGAAGCTTCATACAATGCCAATATCTCCCAATTCTGTTTTAAACACAAGATACAGCCTTTTGATGAATTCTGATGACAGTCAATTGGAATATCTAATTCATATTTGGTTTGTTGTACATCTTTCCTATTAAAAGTTGATTTTTGCCTTTTATCACTAACCTAATTCATATGAAACTTTTTTTAAAAGAATAACTCCAAAGATAAGGATCTTTCATTTCAGTTTTGCTGAAGGGTAAGATCATAATCAAAAGCTATCTTAAACCTCTAAAGTTCAGTAGAACCCCCCTCCCCCCAGATAGATGGAATAAATATAATATTCCTTACTAAGGTTAGAAAGATAAAATTAAAAATAAAAATAAACATAGTGAAAATACGTTTACAGCAGCATCATTACCTGCAATCAGCCCCAAAGCCCAAAGACTTGGTGGCATACAACAACAAACATAAATAAAATATAATAAAAGTTAAATTCAAATATCAAAAAAAAACAAAAAACAAGAAAGGCTGCCCTAAGAATCTGCCACAAAGAAAAGGAAGACTACTGAGCACCTTTTTCATTAAAGCTTTGGGAAGGCAAGTTATTCCACTGCTTAATTGTTCTCACTGTTAGGAAATTTCTCTTTAGTTCTAGGTTGCTTCCTCTCCTTGATTAGTTTCCATTCAGGGGTGGGATTCCACTGGTTCGGACTGCTTCAAACCGGTAGCTCCACTGAGCATTTGGCTCCGCCCACTTGCCCCTGCTGTTTCCTATGCTTTATTTCGTTGTTTTAGAGCACAGCTGATTCACAGAGCAGTTTGCTGTGCCTCAGCTGTTTTATTCACAGGGGCTGCTGTAGAAGGTAAGTATTAGAGCTGAAAATTGGTTTTTTAAAATGTGTGCATTTGGCACGCACGCACTCACCAAGCCAGTTGTTACACCTGTTGAATCATACCACTGTTTCCATCCATTGCTTCTTGCCTTGCCTTCCAGAAATTTTAATATAAAACCAACAATGGAGGTTTTTAAGAAGAGATTGGACAACATTTATCTGAAATGGTACAGGGTTTCCTGCCTAAGCAGGAGGTTGGACTAGAAGACCTTCAAGGTCCTTTCCAATTCTGTCATTCTGTTAAGAAAAGCTGAAATGCAGCCCAAGCACTTTAGAACAAAATAACTTGGAAAAGTATTTACAAAACAAGATGGGATTGCCCATTCTTATCTGGCAAGAATAATTCACTTTCAATAGCTATTCCTCTGGTAGCAGAATGACATTCCTTCAGAATGCTTATAGGTCCTTTTGGAGGGTTATAGGTCATTTTTTATATTTGAGACTAGTTTAAACATTTTTCTTCTACCTTGTGACTATCCCACAAATTCTTCTTTTATCTTCTGTTTTAACCAAGGCAGCAAGACTACAGATTTTTAATTGTTGTTTGTATCATCTTGAATGATGAGGAGCTCTTGAACTGCCTGATAGAAAGAACATCCACTTTGGGGAAGATTCAGTGTTATTCCAACTCTACAGACTATGACTGTAGACTGGTGAAATTTTAGATATTATTTTATAACCTTTTCCAGATTATAAGAATAATTTTTTTTACAGAGGTATTCAAGTTTTTATTTTGATTGAGTTTTGATATATGCTTAGTATTTGTAAGATGAGAAAACCATTATGATATATTTTTAACATATATATTTATATAAGATGGGATTGGCCCATATCAAATGATTGCTTAATAAAATGCCCAACTGTCCCTATTTTTCCCCTAAAATTTTCCCCTGAATTGGGCATGGATTATTTTTAAAGTGGCATGTAGGAAGACAAATATTACATTTATTAAATGTGTCCTCTTTGTGTATATATAGAGAAAATGGATAAGGATTTTTGTATCTTATAATCTTATAATATTAGAATCAGAACTTTATTCTTCTGATTCTAATTAGAATCTTTAGAATTAGATTCTAAAGATTCTAATTACATTAGAATATTTAGAATATTATATTCTAAAGAGAAAAGTGAAAATCTATAGGTGAAGGAAATGTTCTTGTTTCATAGTTTGTGATTAAACTATGAAACTGTAAAATGCACTTCCACAAGATACAGTGATTATTATCGACTTAAATTGCCTTAAAAAGAATTTCATAAATTAGTACTGCGGTATCTGCTATCCCGCATTAGATGGGCGTCTCATGATAGGGAACGAAGGAGAAAGAAACGACAGGAGACGAAGTTCCTCGGGATGAGTGCGCCCAGAATGTCTGGGTACACGCTCTTTTATTATGCTCCTTCAAAGGGGGGGTCACTATCATTGTTTATTCAGAGCCTAGGTCAAGCCCAGGTCGGACAGGATATGCAGGACTTAGATAAGGCAAAATACCAAGTCAGACAGGATGGCACGATCTACAATTTGATCAAGACATTCCTTCTTTACAAAGCTGCATGCCAGACGATGTAATCACAAAGTGAATGCTTGACTCCTTGTCTCTGTACGTGCCCTGTAAAAGGTCACTGAGGAGACAGAAGCTCAATGATTACACGTGAATGATACAATGTTGCAATGTCTGAATGATACATAGTTGCATTGATACACAGTTGCAAACACATAAATGATACATAGTAACAACATCTCCTCTGTTTTTATTTTTTATGACGAATCTTCTTCCTTGTCCAAGAAGACAGGAACCTTTTTTCTAAAATGTTCACCATCCCAGTCATCTAGGCAGGAGTGCGATCCGTCAGCGTCAGGGTTGTCCAAGGAGCGGTAACTCAGCAATGACATTTTTTCATCCAGTGTTAAGGACTTAACATGAGCTTGCAATAACACATTAACATTAGCAGTTATGGAGGATAATTGATTTTTCAAAAATTGCAATATTCTATTAAAACAACAAGGTCCTATAATACATATCAATATAATGATTATTAATGGTCCTGCCAATGCAGTTATAAGGGTTGTAAGCCATGGTGAAATAGAAAACAAGCCTTGATACCAATTATATATGTTTAACCTTTCGTTTTCTCTATCTTTTAAGTGTTTTTCTAATTCTTTCATAGAATCCAACATGATCCCCCTGTTATCAGCATAAAAACAACATTCTTCTTTAAGCGCAGCACACAATGCCCCTTGTTTTAAAAATAACAGATCTAAGCCTCTACGATTCTGCAAGACCACTTCCGAGAGGGACGTCAAGGAGTTTTGCAAAGCTGTAATTGATTTCTCAATTCGTAATAAATCATCATCAATGACTGAACCCAGAGCTGTAATTTTTTGGTCAGAGACAGCTAGTCCTGCAATGCCTGTGGCTGCGCCCGTGGTGCCCAGAGCAAGCAGTAAACCTAGAGTGAGAGTACTAATAATTTCCCGCTTTGCTCTGAGGGGGTATTCCATGGGTGCCTGTAGGGATATAAAATCATCAGAGTTATACACGTTAATTTTTGGTACAAGCCATACTTGAATGCAAAATGATTTGGATTTAATAAGTTCATCCCCGTAGACTCATGCTGTGAGACCAGTGGAACAAGCCCAGACAGAGTTATTGCCAGGGATAAAATACATTCCTTTCAGGCCTGATGTTAAATTTCCTCCTGAAGTGGTGTAGACTGTAGAGTATCCTCCGATGGTGTGGGTGCGGCCAAGGCGGTTCTTCAGAAGATATACATTACAATGATAGCCATTAGAAACATTATGACAATATTGTGAGTAATTGGATGGAATATTTCCTAAGCAACAACCAACCCCAGTGATGGAAGAAACAGTAATAGTGGAATTCCTCCAACGGCAACGTTCGTCTGATGTGGAATTAGCAATGGATTCTTGGGAAGCGATGGCTTCATAAAAAGGTGGAGAGGCAGAAATACAAAGCCAACATGTGGAGGCAATTGATGAGTTTGAAGAGTTCAGCAAAGCATAGGAAGCTTTGATCATTGGAATCAATGGGTTAACTCCCTGTGTTATGGGTTGCAAGAATGGGGATTTAATAACCTTTTCATGTGGTCCCACCGGGTTAGAGCGAGGGAGTTCAATGTGACATTGAATGTAAAAAATATTTCCATAATGCTTTTCCGGCCAGACTCCTTTTAGGCGGGCACCCCATTTCAAGCCAGTGTCCCATAGGGTACTTTTCTTGCCTTGGTCCGTGAACCTTATGGTTACCAGGTTGCATTTGGGCAATTTTTTATCACTGCATGGAATATCCCATGTGGTGCGAGTGACAGTAATGAGATCACCCTTAGTGCCCGGATCCCAATAAATATGTCCAGTTGAAACACACAACCAGGCTTTGCAAAAGTAATCCGACGACCCCCCGCAGTCGAGAAGTCGTTGGGCAGGGGTCTGAGTGTTGGAAACGGGCTGTCCGGGGCATACATAAAACCTATATTTATTTACCACTCTATGACTAGGCTCCGTTGGATGAGAAGGCGAGTTGTAGGTGGTGGAGCCTACAAGCATTTCTGCCAAATCAAATTGAAGTGGTGGGTAGAAGTCTTCTATGCGAGAAGAATTGGTTGTAGAGCTTAAACGAATGCCTTGAAAGTCTTTTATAGTCCAAGTAATTTTATATTTTCTATGAGGCTTCTGCGGATCGTCATGGACAGTTCTTTTGAAGCGTCGTTTGTTGGCAGGATCAGAGTTCGGGTATATAAAAGCATCACAAGTAGGAGAGAGGACTATGGACAAGTTAGTTGTAGAACATTTACGAGATGAGAAGGGAATGCAATTAGTAGAAAAAGGATAATAATTACAATAATGACAATGAAGATTAATTTGGTCATTCATCAAGGATGTTAATTGGGTTGGAGGAACCCGTAATACAAGAGAAGGACATTTAGGTCACCCTATATCTAGCTTGAATAGAGGAAAAGATTTTAAGGTTCTTTTCCATAGGAAGAATAAAGAAGGAACAAAAGAGCGAGTGATAGAGTGTTCTGTAAACAAAACAGAAGTGACAGAGTGAAAGCTGTGGGTAGCATTTTCATGACGTACCCACATGGAACAAGTATAATAGCCTTCTGTTAATGAAGTGGCTTTAACACGAATCATCTTTTGACAGGAAGCATAGGTTTTGTTGAAGTATGTGTGAATATAAGGAGATAGATTTATGGGAAGATTATTATGCCAACAGACAATAGGACAGTCACTATCATAATTAATTAAGCGAAATTCTAATGTGGTCCAATGACCATGTTGAACAAAGGTATAAGTAGGATATGAATAAGGTAGAAATTGCAAAGAGGATATAGGCAAGAATATCAGGAAGAGTTTAAGATGCAGATGTAGCAGAGGAATTCCCATGGTAGGGTCTTACCGCCCGACCAGGGACCCAGCAAGTGGTTTTGTCTGGTAGTAAAATCACAGCGTAGCCTCGTCCCCAGGTGAGAAGCTCAGCAGGACCCTGCCAGGCGGGATCTGGCAATCTGCGATAATGTACCAGAGGTCTGTTAGGGGGGGGTGAAGGGGAGGAAAAATGATGTGAGGCAGCAGAAGTAGGAGGAATGCCAGTCAGATTAAGAAAATTTAAAGTGTAAAGACAAATGTTAAGAGAATTTTGCAATGCTGGGAGGTTGGGAGGTTTTTCCCGCAACGAATATCGATCAAGAGCACGTTTCAAAGATAAGTGAGCTCGTTCCACAATAGCCTGCCCCTGGCTGTTATAGGGAATCCCAAACTTGTGAGTTACATCCCATCTGTTACAGAAGTCCTGGAAAGCAGAACTCGTATAGGCAGGTCCATTGTCTGTTTTGATTTCTTTTGGACGTCCCAGCGAGGCAAAGGTACGAATTGAATGATTGATGACATGTTTTACAGTTTCTCCCCTTTGAGGAATAGCCAGAATAAGTCCTGAATATGTATCGATGGAAACGTGCAAATATTTCCAAGGGGCAAAAGGTGGATACTGAGTTACATCCATTTGCCAAATTTCACAAGCTTTTAATCCTCTAGGATTTACTCCTATGGGAATGGAATGTCCTTGCTTACTACATGTGGGGCATTGTTGAATAATGGCAGCAGCTTCTGCCTGAGTTAGAGAAAATTGTTTTTGTAATGCTTTTTTATTTTGGTGAAAATAGTCATGGCTTTGTGCTGCTGTCAGATTACAAATTGATTTACCTGATGCAGCTGCTGCTGCAGCGTCTGCCACCTTATTTCCCTCCTGTAAAATACCAGGAAGAGGTTGGTGGCTCCTGATATGTGCTACAAAGAATGGATGCCTACGACTGTTGATACATTGTTGTATAGGAATCATCAATTTTTTCCCAAATGGAGATTTTTAAGGACCCTTTCTCTGGATAAGTGGGACAATGTTGCCACACATAAGCCAATAATGTAGCAATAGGTTTAATTTTTACAGGCGAGCCCTTTAAATTAGCAGAATATTTAGAAGAAGAGGCGACTAATTCCCTCAATTCCTTCAGATGCTCTGTCTGTTGTTGAGAAAAGTTTCCGCCCATACTTACGAAAGTCGAGACCGTGTTTCAGATCCGATGATATGCAATTCGCTTCAGGCCTGGCGAAGCACAGCTCCCATCGAGCGAGTAAGATATGAGCGCGTTGCGGCGTATCCCCCTTAGGGAATCACGTCGGGGTCACTAGAATGCGGTATCTGCTATCCCGCATTAGATGGGCGTCTCATGATAGGGAGCGAAGGAGAAAGAAACGACAGGAGACGAAGTTCCTCGGGATGAGTGCGCCCAGAATGTCTGGGTACACGCTCTTTTATTATGCTCCTTCAAAGGGGGGGTCACTATCATTGTTTATTCAGAGCCTAGGTCAAGCCCAGGTCGGACAGGATATGCAGGACTTAGATAAGGCAAAATACCAAGTCAGACAGGATGGCACGATCTACAATTTGATCAAGACATTACTTCTTTACAAAGCTGCATGCCAGACGATGTAATCACAAAGTGAATGCTTGACTCCTTGTCTCTGTACGTGCCCTGTAAAAGGTCACTGGGAGACAGAAGCTCAATGATTACACGTGAATGATACAATGTTGCAATGTCTGAATGATACATAGTTGCATTGATACACAGTTGCAAACACATAAATGATACATAGTTACAACATGGTACTTTTATAAATTTTATGAAATTTATACTAAATTAGTATGTCAAACAAGCCATAATTACTAGGTTCCCTCAGATTCAGAGATAGCTTCTTTTGAATATTAATATTTGGATATCAAAAGTAATAGAAACCATTATCTCAGAAATAAGCTCTTTGGCCACTAAGGGAAATGTCATGCTGGACTGTTAGGTTTTTTTCCTGTGATTCTGTTTCTTTTTACTCAGTCCATTTGTTCTAAAAAAAATTCCTTCCTTCTTTCTTCCTTCCTTCCTTTCTCTTTCCTCCCTTCCTCCCTCTTTCTTTCTTTCTTTCTTTCTTTCTTTCTTTCTTTCTTTCTATCTATCTATCTATCTATCTATCTATCTATCTATCTATAAATAGAAGTGGCAAACTTCCTAATACTCCTTTCTTCTCTAATTTCCCCACAACAACTTGTGAGGTAAGTCGGACTGAGAGAGAATAACTGGCTTTCAACTGTACTTTAGTACTTTAAACTACCAAAAGAAGATTGGAAATATCAGTTTATTCATCTGAAAACCAGGATACTGATGGTGGAATTAGATGTGGGGTTTGCTGCAAAAATCTGAAGGATGCACATAGCTTCTGTCAAAAAAAACCAGGGTATAATTCTGAACTCCTTAAAGAAAAAATACATTCAATGAATAATAATATTTTAATAATAATTCTATATAAATAAGAGTTTACACATCTGGAAGAAGCAACAAATATAAATTATGCAGATAAAAGACAGGACAGGACCTGATAAGAAGATGTAATAATGTCCCAAAATGTTAGTATGATCACAGTGTTGAAAATGGCCTTGTAAAAAAATGTATAGAACTGTCATCTAGAACATAATATATAATCCAGATAATCCAGTAAAACAAGTTTACCTGCAGAAGTGACAATACCAAATGAAAACAAAGTAACTCAAAATAAATTGGAAAACATTGTAAAATATTGGAATTTGACAGATTAAATACTGAGATTACAGAATAAATTGGCCAAACATTTTCACATTGACGCATTAGGAACTATAACAATAGAATCAAAACAGTCCTGTTTTTTTCAATGTGTTCTGATCGGCTCCCAGACATGACAAGCATGTTTGTAACTAAAAGTTCCCTTTGTTAGGAGCTTCAACAGCTCAGGCCCAGAGTCTCTCTTCACAAAGTTTCTAAGTGCCTGTGGAAAGCGAAACTGGCTCCCTTTCCCCCTGAAATGGGACCAACACACCAGGAGTCTCTTTCTCCCCACACTCATAAAAGAAGTCCTAGAAGGTGTGTTCACTCATTTCCAGCATCACACACAGAGAGAGAGAGAGAGAGAGAGAGAGAGAGAGAGAGAGAGAGAGAGAGAGAGAGAGAGAGAGAGAGAGAGAGAGAGAGAGAGAGACGCTCAAAAGGCACGGCTGACTCTCAATGCAGCAGATTCCATGAAATAATTTTGATCAAGTTCCAGACAAGATTCAGTGGATTAGCAGTGGCTGACCGACAGGAAGATGAATAGTTGTCTGCCACACCTATTTACCTCTGCTCCCTGCCTTTTATCTCCAGAGCTAAGGTGGGGCTTAACTAGCATTGGTTGCTTTTCCATCCTGATGACCAGCTCATAACGTTCCACTGCTCTCCTTTCCTCTACCTTCTGCACATCCGTCTGTCAGGCACAAGACCCAGCTGTTTCTCCTTTTCCTCATCAGCCACTTTCAAACCTGGGGGCTGTTGCCTTTCCATCTGGAGCCTGCTGGATGGCCCAGGCTCTGCTTCTGTCTTTATCTCTGACAGCTTCATTCCCTCTTCCCCTTGGAACTCTCCTCCAAATGCTTTGATGTGGGCCCGACTCCCACTCCTCCTCTTCCTCTGATTCAGCTGCTGGAGAGGCCAACAGCTGAGAGTCCACAACATAATGGTTATCAAAACAGTTGAAAAGGAAATAGAATAATTTAACCTCAGAACATTTAGTTCACAAATTCATATCCCAAAATCTTGTTATGGTAATGTTTGGGAAATTGTTTGACTTTCAAATAGAACTTACACTGACACTAAGCATTCTTAAAAGGTAATAGTAATAATATTTGGTGGTATTACAGATCCTGGCAATAAATTTGTCAGGTCCAAAATCAGACTTGTAATTCAAATTACTTTCAAAACTGAAAAGCAGTGAAGAAGCAGAGGAGCATGCAGTCATCATAATATTCTTTTTACCTGTTTTTCTCGCTTGCAGTTTAAAAATTGTATTTAAATGTATCCATTCATACACAGAATAAACACTGATGCTGTATTTTTCATGTAATAATACTCCACTAGTAACAACCATTGTATTTTACATTTTAATCAGAAATGGTAATTTTTGTTAGAGTGGACTCGATCTATACAAGCAAAAATAAAATGTCATGGAGCAAGACCATTTATTATGGTCTTACGAGTAAAAAACTGTTTAGAACTATGGAGAGATCAATAGACCATAAAAGTCCTTGTTTGCCTTTTCTGAATTCTGTATCAGTCTCTGAATTACAGAAGTGGTCTATATTCAGTAGAATGATAAGGAGCTTAAGTAGTTTTCAGAATAATGTTGGAGCTTGGAATGAACATCTCTTTGCTGTGGCCACTTTTCAAAAGATAAAGGCCAGAGATCAGTATGCAAGTCTGAACCTGACTTAAGATAAACGAGAGTTAGACTTTAATGTTTTCTTATCCTATGGTATTCATCTTCCAAATCTAGTTTACTGCTCTAGTTGCAAAAATCCAAATTAGATGAGGGTCTTGTCTATTTTGGAGTGGCATATATAAGCATCTAGAAAATATGAAAAATCCATATCCTTAAACTATGTATATAATCATAGTTAGGAACAAATAAAAGCAGGTAGCTTATGCTTTTTTTTTTTTCAGGGACAGATTAAAATCAACCAACTGATGTGCTTTGTGCTTTTACTTTACTTTGTGTTTTTACTTTCTAGAAAGAGCAAATAAATAAGCAGCTTCCCATTTGGCTTTGCAACTTTATTTGATTAAAAAGAGCTGGCCCAGGTTTTTCCCCTGAAGCTATTCATTTACTAAGACAATCCTGATAATTCATAAGAACAAGAACACAATGCACCCCTTCACCTAATAAAATGTCTTCATCAAATCAAGATTCTTGTTTATTTGTTACAGTATTTTATGTAGCTCAGATCATGGATTTAAGAAAAATAATATCTTTAATGCAATGCAAAAACAAGCAACAAAAACTACCTTATCACAGAACATTGCATAGAGCAGATAAATCCCATAAGCTGAAAAATAACAATAAACCTACTGAACACTCATTGGTACCATCAACTTATAATAATCTATTGCACGTAAACATGGTAAACATAATCTCTTTTTGAATACTCTCTATATATTATATTATTGGAGAGGGTCTGAAGAATGTATTCAAAATTTTGTGGGATAGAAGAGATTTTCAGACCATAAATTGTTTACCTAGCCTCTAAACCAGGGGTCTTCAAACTTGACAGCTTTAAGACTTGTGGACTTCAACTCCCAGAATTCCTCCTCCAGTCATGTTAGCTCAGGAATTCTGGGGATTGAAGTCCATAAGTATTAAACTTGCCAAGTTTGAAAACCCTTGCTCTAAACCTTTCAATGTTTTGATTCAGATAGGAAAGAATATTTGTAGCTCACGGTTGGATTGTGGGGTCCTTTTCAGTCCTTGCATATTTAAAGGCAGAAAGTTGGAGAAGGTTATAATTTCGAATGATTGGTAAACTCCGTCAAGCCTAAAGACTGGAATTACTACATGGTTTAATGCTTTCAATAATCTTGAGAGTTTTGTACTTAAATTAGCAACATTTCCTCTGTTTTCCTTTTCTATTTATATTTGTACATTGCATTCCTATGTATGGAATGTTATTGTTGAAGTGTGGGTGGAGGTATGGTACACAAGTGCATCAAACACCCACCTAAGCCCATTTTTTATATTGTACTTGTAGAATGGGACATATGGTTTACCAGATTGTATTAGACATCTGTTACACAAAAAACTATTACCATTTTTTAGGCTTCTCTCAGTTATTTACTTTAATATTCTTCCTTTTTATAGAAAAGATTATCTTGCAAACTAGATTTCCCACAGTAAATAGACATCATGATTTTGTTCTAATCCTATATCTTTTCCCCCTTAAATATAATGTGTTTTGCAATATAGCAACAGCAATAGCACTTTACAGTATACCGCTTTACAGTGCTTTAAAGCCCTCTCTTAAGTGGTTTACAGAGTCAGCATATTGCCCCCAACAATCTAGGTCTTCATTTTACTCACTTTGGAAGGATGGAAAGCTGGGTCAACCTTGAGCTGGTGACACTCAAACTGCTGAACTGCTGGCAGTCAGGAGAAGTAGGCTGCAGTACTGCATTCTAACTACTGCGCCACCACGGCTCTTATCGTTGTATAACCATTTCATTTCTTTTGCTTGTGGGCATAGCATTTTTCCCATTGCACTATTGTTGAGAAATACCCAATATGAGGACTCCTGAATGAGCTAAACCTTGGAAACCCTTCCTTTCTTCTTTTGAAAAATGAAGTATTGAAAACGTCATATGTAATCATTTTAGGAAGTGGAGAGACACCTTGGTGAGAATATTTTTAAAAATGTAGATAGATCTTGATTTGTTAACTATTTCACATTGTTTAATTCATGGCAATAAAGCAAATGCAATAGAAATTGTCTTTCTGGTAGAGAAAGTTCTGCTGTTCATCATACAGTTTAGCCTCCAGACCCTTTTTCATCTTCGTTGCTCTTCTTTTCATTCTTTCTAGGATCCCAGCATCCTTTTTGTGTTATGGTGGCCAACATTGGACACAATATTCCAAATGTTGCCTCACTCGTGCAGTGTAGAATAGTACTTTTACTTCCTGTGATTTTGACGCTATCCCTATGTTGATGCAGCCTAGAACTGGATTGGTGTTTTTGGCAGCTGCAGCACACTGCTGGCTCATATTTAAGTAGTGCTCCACCAGGATACCTCAATCTCTCTCACAGGCACTACTGATGAGCCAGGTACTTCCTGTGTATTCAGTTTTTCCTTCCTCCTGCAAGACTCCTTTTTTTTCACCACTGAACTGCATCTTCCTGGACCAAGCCAATAGTATAAAAATAGGGGAGGAAAAACACTTTTACCAGGAGGAAGAAATAATGTGGAATTATGTAGTCTCTCTTTAAGAAAAAAAATGGAAAGAAAAATTGTCAAAAAAATGTATGCAAATTTTGCTGAATTCATTCATTCAAATAAGTATTTGAACATTCTGGCCATATATCGCAGAAGGGTGCAAGTTATTATTGTGAATTCAATCTACATTACAGAATAGGGACTTAAAGCTTCACATGCGCTCAATATTGTGTTTTATTCTGTACCCTTGTATTCCTGGTGTACAGGTAGTCCTCCTTTAACAGTTGGTCCTCTAGTGGCTAAAGATGTTACTACTTCCCCAAAAGCTAATTACAATTCTATTTTGAAGTTACGGCTGCTTCGGTGCCCCTGCAATCCTTCACCCTTATGACTGATAGAAGGAGTGCTGAAGCAGCCCCCCCCCCCCCCCGCAACCTCGGTCCCCCTCCATTCTTCCCTGTTAATAGTTGTGCAGTTATAATTCATTATAATTAGCTATAATGCTTGTCTATATGTAGGCATAATTAATTATAATAGTTGTATATTATAATTCAGTCTATGAATCATAGATTCACTGATCTGATTGTGTCTCCTTCCATTTGCCTTCCATGTATTCTGCCTTACTTTTCACTGGGTTTTTTTTTTTTAAAACCTTTTGCTCACCACTGGGGCAAGCAGAATGAATATGGGAAAATTCATAAAAATATTAGGGTAAAGTAAATATTTTTAAGGTACATTTAGTTTGTAAAAAATATAGTTCAGCCATCAAAATAGGAAAATTTTGCTCTAAATATTTTCCTCTTGTATTTTTTTTTTTTCCATACATCTGCTCGATCATCAAAGCAACTAAATGCAGACTTCCGGTTTGCAGGGCTTTGGCGGCAGGCAGGAATCCGCGATCATGCACAGTTTCTGTCTGGGCTCGCTGTTCATCATACAGTTTAGCCTCCAGACCCTTTTTCATCTTCGTTGCTCTTCTTTTCATTCTTTCTAGGATCCCAGCATCCTTTTTGTGTTATGGTGGCCAACATTGGACACAATATTCCAAATGTTGCCTCACTCGTGCAGTGTAGAATAGTACTTTTACTTCCTGTGATTTTGAAGCTACAAGGGTGTGAAGCAAGATGTAAAGAAACAGGACTTATTTAGAGATAATGGCTAAAAATTTAATTGAAAAAGGGATTCTGCAAAGGTACATATGATTGTATTGTTATATTTGTATTTAGAAATAATATTAGAAAATTGGAAACAACGTATGATTTAGTGAAACATTTGTGAATAAAATAAATGGAATGAATTAAATGAGAGAATTAATTTAGAAAGGAATGGGAACATTTTAATTACATAATATTTTCAAATGCAAGTGAAGTTGGGGGGAAGTAATTATGGAAAGTTTATAAACGTTCCTATAGAAGCATGATACCTACTTGAAAAGTAATGTGTTAAATGTTTAAAATTTAAATGAATATTAACATTAATGATAAAATTTGTTCTGTATAAAAATAGTAGACTCCAAATAACACATTCTGATTGGTTAATAATAACAAATGGAGATTGGTTCAAATAGAACCAATCCTCGAAGCCGCACAAAGGTGGCAAAATCAAAGGCATGTCATTGGCTACAAGCTGGCAGACAGGAAGGTATAAAAGGACTGTCACGGCTTGAGCCAATGTTCCGTTTTACTGACTGTTTGTTCAAATAAAGACTTTGTTGTTGGAACCCGGTCTACCTCGCGTTTTTCCAGATGGAACACTGGCGACGAAGGTGGGATCGTCCTAAACGTGAGACCAAGCATGCGGTGATAAATAATTCCAGACGGCAACACAATGGCTGGAAACAACGCACCGCCCGCACCTTGCAATCCCAACGAAGAGGATTGGGAATCCTATGTAGACCGTTTCCAGATGTACTTGGAAAGCAATGAGATGGAAGGAATCTCAGATCAGCGTAAGAGGGCTGTGTTCTTAACACACTGCGGGCCTACAATCTTCAAGATGGCCAAGGCTCTAGCGAAGCCCCGAGATGTCAAGCAATTGATGTGGCCAGAAGTACAGCGAATGCTTAAAGCTCACGACGCTCCGATGGTGTCAAATCTCATAAGGCGACACGAATTCTACCGAAGAGACCAGAGAGAAGGAGAGACCATCGCTGACTTCGTAGCAGCTCTCCGACAAATAGGGGGAGAGTGCGAATTCCTAAACCTAGATGAAGCAATGAGGGACCGAGTGGTGTTGGGTTTAAGAGACTCGACCACACAGAGCAAGTTACTAAACAAACCCAACATAACCGTAGCCGAAGCCATCGCGGAAGCCACAGCCGCTGAAGCCGCAAAAAAATCAGCTGTCAAAATGAAGCAAATGAACGCGAATGGCGACGAAACGAGCCTGGCCAGAGGAAAAAAACAGTCTCCCACCACCATTCACGATGAAGATTATGGCGAGACGTCAGAATCAGGCGAAGAAGATGACGAGGTCCGCCTATACGCCAACAAGAAAGAGCGCAAAAAGAGAAATTGGCGGGAATACGCTGGCTGCGGAGGAAACCATACTCGAGTCGAATGCAGGTTTCTCGATGCCATTTGCAGAGCTTGCAAAAAACGAGGACATATCGAGAAAGTCTGCAGGAACAAAAAGAACTACAGCCCAACGAGACGCAGAAACTCCCCCGCACAAGCTGAGCCAAAACGAACTGAGAGAAAGTGGCAGCGAAACAAGCGAGCCATTAACCGAGAGAATACACATCAGACTTTCACTATAGGAAGCGCTCAGACGGAAAGCGGGAAGAAAGTTAAAATAATCGTAAAAATTGAAGGAAAGCCCTGCGAAATGGAAGTAGACTCTGGATCCTTCCTATCGATGGTATCTTGGGACACCATCAAACAACTAGTCCCAGATATCAAACCTAAAGAACTCCAGAGGCAGCGACTAACCCTCAAAGACTACCAAGGAAACCGAATCCCTGTAGTCGGTCTGGGACATTTCCGAGTCGCCTACAAACAGCATGTTGAAGTGCTACCACTGACCATAGTCGATCGAGACCGACCAAGCCTCCTGGGCATCGAATGGTTCACACCATTGGGTATCGGGATAACCGGGATAGACCGAGTGGCCACAACCGACTGGGAAGAAAACCTAATCCAGGAATTCCAGGACGTCTTTGACGGCTCACTTGGCAAGTATCGGGGAAATCCTATTTCTTTTAGTCTAGACGCCCAAGTAACCCCATGGCGACTAAAGGCCAGGCGAGTTCCTTTTACCCTAAAAGCAAAGATAGAGGAACAGCTAGATAAACTAATAGCCCAAGGGGTATTAGAACCTGTGGACCATGCCAAGTGGGAAACTCCTATAGTTACACCTATTAAACCTGACGGGTCCATTCGAATCTGTGGTGACTATAAGGCTACCCTGAACCCTGCACTGCAACAGAGCGCATACCCGGTGCCAGTAGTGCAGCACTTACTACATTCTCTGGGGAGAGGAAAAGTTTTCGCGAAACTCGATCTGGCGCAAGCTTATCAACAGCTCCCAGTAGACCCCGCAACAGCCGAAGCACAGACCATAGTTACTCACAAAGGGGCCTTCAAATGTTAGAGACTCCAATTTGGAGTGAGTGTAGCCCCAGGTGTTTTCCAGAGTCTAATGGAACGCCTCCTAAATGGCATACAAGGAGTTGTACCATATTTTGACGACGTCCTAATCTCAGCCAAAGATGAAAATCAACTAAGAAAAAGACTTAAAGAAGTACTAACTAAATTCAGAGAATCTGGCCTCAAAGTAAAAAAAGAAAAGTGCTGTCCTAATAAGGAATAGCGTCGAATTCCTGGGCTATTTAATAGACGGAGAAGGTATACACCCTACCGACAAAAAAATTAAAGCTATTACAGATGCACCAGAACCAAGAAACAAAACCGAACTACAAGCATTTTTAGGACTGATAAATTTTTATAATGTATTCCTACCAAATAAGGCTACAATAGCAGAACTATTGCACCGTCTACTGGACAAGAAAGCAATTTGGACTTGGGGTTATAGAGGGAAGAAAGCCTTCCAAAAAATAAAAAACTTGCTAACATCGAAAACCGTTCTCATTCAATTTAGCAACACACTACCATTGAGAGTGACCTGCGACGCCTCACCATTCGGAGTCGGTGCCATCCTGAGTCACCAACTGCCTGATGGAAGAGAGGCACCCGTCGCATACTATTCAAAGACCCTGTCCAAAACCGAGCGAAATTACAGCCAATTGGACAGAGAAGCCCTAGCAATTGTCGCTGGAGTGAAACGCTTCCACGAGTACCTATATGGGCAAACTTTTCAAATCATAACAGACCACAAACCGCTACTAGGACTTTTGGTGGGAAACAAGCCCACACCTAATATTCTGTCCCCAAGAATGACAAGATGGTCAGAGTTCCTAGTAGCCTATTCCTATACTCTGACACATCGCCCAGGGAAACAAATTTCCCATGCGGATGCTTTGAGCAGAGCACCCTTACCATCAACAGAGGAAGACCCAGCACCAACGATGAAAGCAATACAGATAGAGACTTGCCCCGATCTACCCATATCCGCGAATGATGTCGCCAGAGCCACCGCAAAAGACCCATTGACTGCCCGCGTTCTTAACTGGGTAGGTAGAGGCTGGCCGGAAAACCAAAAAACTGAGAACTTTAAACCCTTCCAGACCAGACAAACTGAACTCTCAATCCAAAAAGGGTGTTTATTGTGGGGTGATCGGGTAATTATTCCTAACAAATTACAACCCAGGGTACTTGGTATGCTTCACGAAGGCCACCCGGGAATAGTTAAAATGAAAAGCCTTGCTAGAAGTTATGTCTGGTGGCCGGGTATTGATTGGGACATAGAATACTGGGTAAACTTGTGCAACAAATGTCAGAGAATCAGACCGTCCCCACCAAAAGCATCCATAAGAGACTGGGAAACCCCAAGAGGCCCCTGGTCATGAATCCACATCGATTTTGCAGGTCCTACCAAGGGGCATACATTTCTGATTGTCGTGGATGCATACTCTAACTGGCTAGAGGTAAAAATTATGCCATCAACGACAACAGAAACCGTGATAAAGCAACTCGACAAACTTTTTGCAACCCATGGCCTACCGGACATCCTAGTGTCCGATAATGGGCCACAATTAACCAGCCTCCAATTCGAGCAATACCTAGCCTCCCTAGGTATAAGACATGCCCTAACTGTGCCGGCCCACCCGGCTGCAAACGGTAGGGCAGGGAGAATGGTCAGGTTTACCAAGGAGGGTTTAGAAAAATGGACATTGGAGATGTCCAGAATAAAATAAACCGATTGCTCACCCTCCAGCATATAACACCCAGTACCACAACCAACAAAACCCCAGCAGAATTACTGATGGGAAGGAAACTAAGGTCGCATCTAGATAGATTGCATCCAAATTTCACACCAGAAACCCCCCCCCCCCCGACTCCTCTACTCAATTCAGTAACTTTGTAATAGGCGACTTAGTTTATGCTAAAAACTTCACCGGGGACGCATTATGGCTACCCGGACAACTTACACAGATAACAGGCCCCAAATCCTACCGATTAACGGTAGACGGTGGCAGGGAATGGAAGCGGCATATAGACCAGCTTCGCTCCTGAAATATAGAAAGAAATATAAACACACAACCATACATAGAGAAAAACGACGAATTTCAAACCAAGATGGGGGGGGGGAAATGCGAGAAATCAATAAAGAACCGTTTAAATCAAACTCCGAAAATAATAACAAACAAAAAGAGCAAATAAAAGACTCACTGTTTGAAGAAAGTTGCGTGAAGAGTCCATCGGAAGGGGCCAGTCAGGCCAGCTCAACCTGCCCGGAGGAAAGGGGAGGGAGCGGCAAAACCGCAGGCCTAAGAAACTCAGGCGGCAGTAAAATGGCTGACTCACCCTTCCAGATGGTTCCAGGGAGAAGGACGGAAGACATAGCAGCCCCATCCGAACCGGTTGAAGTCTCCAACGAAAATGAACCACGCAAGTCCAGTCGAGTCAGGAGAAGCCCCACCTACCTGCGCGACTATGTCACCACGTAGGACTGAACTAAGAGGGGAGGGGTGTTCTGTATAAAAATAGTAGACTCCAAATAACGCATTCTGATTGGTTAATAATAACAAATGGAGATTGGTTCAAATAGAACCAATCCTCGAAGCCGCACAAAGGCGGCAAAATCAAAGGCATGTCATTGGCTACAAGCTGACAGACAGGAAGGTATAAAAGGACTGTCGCGGCTTGAGCCAATGTTCCATTTTACTGACTGTTTGTTCAAATAAAGACTTTGTTGTTGGAACCCGGTCTACCTCGCGTTTTTCCGGACGAAACAGAATTGAATTGGTATGGATCATTGTTTTAATTATATTATATATTTATACTTTTTTTCTTTTTCTTTTTAAAATGTAGCATGTAGCTTTAATGTACTACGCAGAATCCGAATGGAAGTTACGTTCTATATTAAGTGTTATAATTTTAGGGGAAAGATATAAAGGCCGCATCCTCCAATTAGTGACTGCAGGAGGAATTTTGTTTAAGGAGAAAAGGTAATAGATAGCTGAAATAGGACAGACAAAGAATATAAATATAATGATCTGATTTGAGATGAAACAAATAAAAATAAAATTAAGAAAGTTAAAAGAGGGGAGAAGCCATATAGAAGATATAGAATGGCAATAAGATATGGAATGGTATATAAAAATGAGCATGAATTTGAATTGTACAAAGAGATGTAACCCGGGATCAGGCTGCTTTCAGAAAAGAGGTTTTATGTTTTCATGTTCTGTGTTGTGTTTGTCTATGTTTGTTTATAAAAATCAATAATTAAAAAAAAAAAAAGGAAATAATGACTTCAACTCCTGGCAAGTCATTTTGAGAACTCAGAAAAAAACATATATTGAAGAGCATGTTTTAAAGTCTTCCTAAACTAAAAGAAGTTTAGATAGTTATAGTTTCAGCAAGAAACTTTTTTTTTTCTCATATCCTATTTTTACACTTCCTCTCTTTTTTTTCCAGTCTCCTGTACAATTGCTCCTCTTCACTGGTCCAGTTCAGTGTCAGAAGTTAAATGGATCAATTATTTGCAAACATCCTGTTTATCTGTATGGCTATATGGCAGTCAGAATTCCAAGAAAAGTGATTTCTTCTGTTTGTCTCTCTTTCCATTGTCAAATGGCTGCTTTACTTCCTACTGAGGCATAAGCTGTCTGCAGAGACGGGTGGGGTGAGGGTGCCCTCAAGGAACGGTAATGATTTTTGTCCCAGTCTTCTGCAGCATCCGAGAAGAATTATTTGGGAGGGAAAAAAGTCATGAGCTGAGTGTTTCACTGGCTGTCGGCATATTTGCTGATCTGAAATTTGGACTTAAAAAGTCACAGTATCCTTGTCACAGAACTGTTTTTGTGCCACTATTCTCTTTTATGCAGGATAATAATTTAGCATTCTCTAACTTTTGACTAAACAAAGATTAATCTGACTAGCAGGCAGCATGAATAAAATTTCTTCGATAACACTTGGATTCTTATTCTGAGTAATTATAACTGGGATCTGAATTTCATTTAATTTTCCTGCAATCAGCATCACAGGAAACACTGATTTTGGGGGAATCATTTTATTTAGTTGTTACAGTGTTTGTTTTAATGGTATTGTTGTTAGTTGCGAAGTCATGTCTAATCCATCACGACCCCACAGACAACGTTCCTCCAGGCCTTCCTTTCCTGTACCATCTTCTGGTATACAATATACCATTTGATAAAATGTGGAGTTAATTCTCTTTGTATGTGGCTAGAAAATACAAATTATCTTTAGAACAGAAAACACATAACACAGTGCATGTGATTGTTTTGTTTTTCATTTTTTAAAAAGTCTCTTTAAGTTCAGCTGCATTTCAATGGCATGATTACAATTTTCAGACACTTAACTACATAACAACCTAGAGAATTCCCAGGCACTGTTGTGGCACAGTTCTTGTGCTGAATGTATATTTTACAATTCAGCAATACAACTCATAAAAAAGGTTCAGGGGGTTATTTTTTTGATTTAAGACTATCAGAGATAAACATGGTGCATGTTTATCTATTATATGTGTTTGAAGGACAAAGGAATAAATATTTGTTATACATCAAGCATTTTCAGCAGTGGTGCGAATCCAGTGTTACTACCGGTTGAAACTGTGAGTACTTTATTATATGATTCATGTATAATATAATTGATATAAATAAATATGCAGCTCATTTTGTAAGGCCTTTTATCTTGTAAAAAATGTGTGTAAGAAAAACAAATGTTACTGTTAATGTATAGGTTGTCCTTGACTTACAGCCACACTTCAGGCCAACATTTCTGTTGTTAAGTGAGTTGTGTGCCATTTTAAGACCTTTCTCGCCACAGTTGTTAAACTAATCACAGCAGTTGTTAAGTTAGTAACACAATTGTTAAGTGAATCTGAATTCCCCATTGACATTGCTTGCCAGAAGGTCACAAAAGGTGATTACATGACTCCAGACACGTTTTGCGTATGTAAAGGTAAAAAGGTAATTGAACTGAACATCAAATAAGCATGAAAAAATGTCTTTGCAATCATTTATTCAACAACAAAATAACAGATATGTTATGTCCTTTTTTTGAAAAATGTATATCTTTGGCTTTAATACCCAGTATTGCCCCTTTGGCAGAAACTAGGTTGTTCTTATAACTGTCTATCAGTCTATCAATGGCAACAATTTCCTCCTAGGCCCCATACAGAATGTTTTCAGCTATGAGGTGTTTGAGGAGTTTATTGCATATACATTCCTTATCAAATCAATCTGCAGCATTTCAGTGGGATTAAGTTCCAGGCTTTGCTCTGATTAAACTCCTATTTCTTCTCCCCCCCCCCCCCGCCGCAGCCATTACTTGGTGGATTTACTGGAACATTTAAGGCCCGGTCCCATTGGCTGACGGACACAAAACGTATGCATAAAGGACACAGCATAATTTCGGGGGTGGCTCCATCTGTTGTCATCCGCTCCAAAAAGTGGCGAAAATTTGCATAAACAGAAAGGAAAAGAATGGAAAAGAATGGACGTGGGTAGTATGTAGCGGGGATGTTAACCGGACGTTCATAGGAAGCCTAGTGGATGAAAGTGGATGGAAGCGGATGACACCTCCGCAGGGGTTCCGGGGAATAATTTCGAAGCAGATGCATAGCGGATAAAGCGGATACATCACGTACGCCTAAAGGAAAGAAAGGGGATGCTGCGCAGATGTATATCGGATGTAAACCGTTCACTGTGCATCCTTTCTATTTCTGTGCTACTAATGCTATGTAGATGTTCCATGTACCTTTTGTTTCCTCCCTCTTTCCGTTTTCAGCTGCAGTGGATGTGAGTTGCAAGGATGCCCAGAGGATGCAGAGAGGATACAGTAGATGTTTAATGGACGATAAATGAACATAGAACGTTTGTTTCTCGTATGTCGCAGATTTACATCATACATAGCGGAAAGTTCACCCATTCACAAAGTTTTGTGCAGCTCAAAACTTCTTGCGTGGATGAAATCGCAGTGGACAGGTGCTCAACGGATAGAGTGTATAAAACACGTATGCAATGAGTACACAACAGCTGCATAGCATTTTCCAACAAATGGCAAGCTTTTTTTAATGTTTTACATCCTCTTTGCCTCTGTAAGTGCAGTGGAACCGGGCCTTAATGTCATTGCCATGCTGCACTGCTTCTTTAAGTTGAGCTGTAATCTTCTGACAGGACCTTCTGGTAAAATGAAAAATTCACAGTGAATTCTATGATGGTGAGATGCCTAAACACGGATACAGCAAAGCAATCCCAAACCATAAGATTTTCATTAGTTGGCTCTGCAGTTGGTATCAGTTTGTTCTGGTGAAATGTTGTTTTTCAGTTTTCACAAAATATATCTTCTGGTATGGTGGCCAAGAAAGTCAACCTTAATCTTTTCTGTCCAGAGTACATGGTTCCAGAAGTCCTAGACTGAACATAAGTTTTTATGTTCAAATTTTAATATTGTCCTCCAGTTCTTTCTTGGGCAACAAAAGATTTCATCTGGTGTTCCTCCTGTTTTTCATAGAGTCATGCACTATGATATCAACAGTGGTGAGAGTTACCTGTGGGTCATATAATGAAATAGTGGTGTTCTTAAAGACTTCTTTTGGCATCTTATGCTGGGATGTTCTTGCCTAGGGTAGTTGTCATTTGTTAACATCTTCTCCATTAATGGATGATCTTAAAGACAGTGGAATGGTTGATGTTCAGTAGTTTGATAATCTGTTTGAGTCCCTCTCTGGACTCATAGGCATTGATAGCTTTCTTTCAGAAAGCTCTTTCGGTCTAGGCATGGATACACCACACTCTTCAACAACAACAATAAGCCAATCAAACTAAACATCTAAGGTTTAAATGACACAGATTCCTCCAGATTGATTCTGATTAACATACATCCCAGCCATTACAAGGGTGTATTTTGACAAATCACTTTATTATTAGCTTCAATTAGATCACATTTTACAAAAGAAGGTACACTTTTAAAATCACCCTTAAAAAGTTCTAACTTTAAAAATAAAAGAATGGTTAATTGCCAAAGTATATAATGGTGATATAATTCTTTGTATTGCTATTGTTTTCATTTATCAGTAGTTTTTTCCTGTGCTAATTTGAGTTTAGGTTGATTATTATTTTGTATTTGTATTTTTCTTATATATTTTAGCAATCTTGAGCATCAGTAAATAAGTTTGGAAAATTTGTGGTCAAAAATTGGCACTTCAGAATGTTATGAAGTCAAGCTGAACTAGTAGAGTTCTAACTGGAATGATCCTGTTTTGAAGCACATTGTTTTGAGAACATGCAATTCAACAAAAACAACATAAAAGTTTGTTTCTTTTATATTAAATGGGTTTCTTTGAGCAGTGCCATTTTAAAAATGATTTTAAGATATTTTATTTAGTGGTAGCAGTTAAGGACTGAAGTCATTTGATATTTGACTAAATTATGGTTTCCCCACCCTTTATCTTTTTACAGTGTTACAGTAAAAAGTCAAGATTCCTTATGTTTTGCATTAGAATGGATCCATAAGCATTTGAAGCATTTCGTTTTAAATATTTAATGATACAACAAAGTTTTCTTATTAAAGATTCAAAATGAAAGTATGTCATTTTAGTGTTCTGCAATGACCATAAAATCTCATTCTATTCTTTCCTATTTAAGATCAAGTTTCTGGTCCAAGGAAATCTAGTAAACAGAGAGCTATTTATCTAAAATATTATCTGGCTTACTAACCCACAAACAGAAATAGAAATACATGTTCAAACAGTATGAAGAAGCTGAATGACAAATAAATAAATGTGCATTGTGACTGAGAAGTTAACAGTGAAAACCTTTTAATTTAACTATTTGTCTTAGATCAGATATAAATATGAATGGGTAGGTATCACATTGTGACAAGTGTTGTTGTTTTTTCCAGCATTAGAGTTAACAGTCTATGGGTAAATACCAAACTAATATTAATTTATTTTACCCATTACACTATTATTATTATTATTATTATTATTATTATTATTATTATTATTATTATTATTAATAATAATAATAATAATTTATTGGACATATCGTTATACAGCAAGAGAAGAATGAGGGGATGGGGAGCTTTCTGCTTTGAAAAATGGATAATCCAAATTAGCTGTGCAAGCTATTTAAGCCAAGGAGAATGCCCATGACTTTTAAACAAAATATCAGTGTATATAAGCGGTAGAGAATAACATTTCAGGTGTGAACAGAAATTTCTGTTCCTTTGCCACTTGGAAAAATAAATCTGGGTGTAAATAAGTTATTAAATTTAAGATTTAATCTATTCTAGATTTAAATAATTATATTCCAGATAAATAAATGCCACTCTTTACTCACTGGAATAAGAGATGTTAGCAAGCAGTGCCTAATTTATCTATTTTGCATGATCAATTAATTAACCCAGTCAAATCCTTAGATTTTTACATTCTCAAGACCATTAAATTCATTTGTTCATTTCCAAACCTGTCTATTTTGAATTAAGATCAAGTAATGATGTGTACCTGAGGAATGAATAGATGGGGATTTGAGAAAATTGCACAAAAGGAACACACAATTCCTAAAACATAACCTTTCCTTCATTTCAGTCCAAACATGTTTAAAGTTTCCAAGTATAAGTAGCTACAGATATAAGTTGATGCTCAGATATATTTTCATTTGTGCATGTGTGTATGTATGTTTGTGTATATATCACAATTTTCACTTTTATGATAAGCAATTTTATCCAAGTAAAAAGTGGCATCATCTCATCTGAACTTATACATTGTATTCTGCTCTTTAAAATTTCCAATTTGTCTTTTTCCAGAACCTCATGTCCTCCACTCATAATTCTTCCTTCTTGACCCTCTTTATACTTCTTTCATATATATGTTTTATGGTTCATTCTTCATTTTTTTTCTTTTTTAAAAATTTTAAAATAAACTTCATTAAACTTTATATAGTTTATAAAGTTGAAATAAACTTTATTAAAGTTTATATGTGTGTGTGTGTCTATCTATCTATCTATCTATAATAAAATACCGCATTTCGTTACAAACGAAACCAATATATAAATATTTACATAAAACATATATATTTCTTATCAGCTAAGATGGTGTGATCATTTATTGAAAACATTTTTGTTAATATTCATTTTCTATTTTTGGTATATGCTCTTAATTTAACCATTCCATTTTTCAAATCCTTATCTTTTAATTTCCTGGTTTTTCTCCTTCATCCAATTGTACCATTTTTCCCAACCCTGTATAGTTTGAGTCTACCTTATCTCTAAGTTTTTGTGTAAGTAGGTCCATTTCAGCACAGTCAAGAACTTTCTGAATTATCAAATTATTTGTTGGCATTTGGTCTCCCTTCCAGCATTGTGCCAACATAATTCTTGCTGCCGTGATTATATGGAGAATTAAGTAGTTCATTTCCCCTTTTAACATTCCCAACAAAAATATTTTGGCCTTAAATTCTAGTCATATATTTGTAATTTCTTTTATCCAAATTCTTATTTTTTTTCCAGGACTTTTTACTTTTTGGGCAAAGCCACCAAGCATGAAAGAAGGTACCTCTCATTTGCTTACATTTCCATCAGGTCGGATTTAAATTTGAGTATATATTTGCTAACCTTGAAGGTGCCAAATACCACCGATAACACATTTTGTATTGGTTTTCTTTATAAACAAGCAATTTTATTTTATTTGTTATTTTATGATTTTGTTTCCAGACTTTTTCCATCTTCCAAATTAATGTTGTGCCCTACATTCCTTGCCCCTGCGATCATTGGGCCTTTAACTATTTCTTCCAACATTTCAAATTCTAATAGATAATTATACATTTTAGAAATTATTTTTTATCCATTCCCTCTAATATTTTATCTACTTGATTTGGTTTTACCTCAATTCCAAATTCTTCTGTATCTTTTTTATATCTCACCACTCTATTTTCATCCCTTGTTCTCTGAGTTCTTGGTTCGTCTTAATTCTCATTGGGAATTTAGGACATCATAATACCTAATCTTTCTTCCAGTTTCTAAGGCACTGGGGAGGATCAATGCCTCCATGATGGAAACCCATCCTGGAATCTTCATATGATGTTTATGTTTAATCTATTTCCACACTTTTAATAATGAGCTTCTAATTACATGACTATTAAAGTGTGTATATCTCTTGTTTCCAGGGTTCCACATGAAGGCATGCCACCCCACCTCTAAATTATGCCCTTCTAGGGTTATTTTTTTTTTCTTTCTCAGATTGGCCCATTCTTTATCCATGTTAAAACTACTGCTTTATAGTATATTTCCCAGATAGGGAGTCCAAATCCACCTCTATTATCTATTATCTTGTAGTGAACTTAATTTTATTCATGCTTTTTTCCCTGATCAAATAAATTTCATGGTAATTTTATTTAATTCATTAAAGAATTTTTATCTAATTTAATTGAAATGGTTTAAAAGAGAAATAGTATTCTTCTTGACCATCTTTACTCTTCTTTCATATATTCATATATTTATGATTCATTCTTCATTTTTCTTTCTATCAGACTAAACTTCCATTGAGACTTCAATTGTATTATACTTTGTCTGCTCACTTCAGTGGAAATGTTTGCTGTATGACTATGCACATGAGTAGAAGCTCAACCAATTGCTTTAGACAATGTAATAGCAAAAGCACTTAGATTTACATACCACTTTACAATGCTTTACAGCCCTCTCTAAGTGATTTACAGGATCAGCATATTTGGGTCCTCATTTTACCCAAAAAGGATGGAAAGTTGAATCAACCTTGAGTCTGTTGAGATCTGAACTGTCAAATTGTAGATAGCAGTCAGTTAGTAGAAGTAGCCTGTAATACTGCATTCTTACCACTGCACCACCAAAGCTCATAATAATCTGCTATAAGTGTAGGAGCTGGCCAGACAGAACTTGAAGATGGAGTCAAATATATCATTGATTTGGAATCTTTCTATAGCCATAAGAGATCTAAGTCCACCTTTCTGTGAATTCTGTTGGGTCTTATCTGGTGTCAATTTCCTTTGACCATTGGTATCAGATAATTGTGTATAGGTAGTATGTAATACATTTTTACATTTTTTGGCTATGAACTCAATTCCTGCTCCTGGTTACTTGTACCTGACATTAAAGTCTTGAAGCAAGATCTGGAAGAGCAAAAATATAGATAGTCCTCAACTTACAATTGTAAGGGAGCTTGTTCAACATAGTTGTAAGTCATGATGAGTTACTCATGTGACTGATTCATTTGTAAAATCTTTGTCGCAGTAGTCATTAAGCAAACATTCTGGTCATTAAGCACAGTTTTGCTCAAAACTGGAAGTAAATGCTCAGGTTTTTTACAAAACCATCCTAAATTATGGTTCAGGTAATAGCGGGACACTTCAAATAGATGGGCTAGTTGCCAAGCATCTGACATGCAGTCACATGACCAGAGGAGACACCATTGTAACTTTGAAACTGAAGCAAAAATAGCCCAGCGAGGTTCATTGTAATGTTGAATAGTTGCTGAGTAACAGGACATAAGTTGAGGACTAGCTGTAAAGCATTGGTGAAGTTTATTAACATCAGTTTTATATGGCTTTAAAACTGGGTTGCTATGTCTTGATTTTGTTTTGAATTTTGCAATCAGTTTGAAATTAAAATACTTGAAAATGTATTCAATAATATAGCGATTTTTTTAAATATACCATTGCTATACAATATGTGCTATCAGAATATCCTTAGAATTTTTATGCTGTGTTTGTCAAACCTCCTTTCAATTATTTGCCATTTGCATATGATGAAATTATTGCAAGCAAATAAAACCAACAAATTCAATTAAAAATTAGATTAATAATCATCTTAGTTTAGTTTAGCAAATGAGAATTCGGGAGAGGAGAGGTCAATATATGGAAAAATAATTTTGGCTCACTGTATACTGGTCCCAGATTTCAAAAGGTATCTATGTTCCACTTGTAATTGTTTCAAGCTTTCTCATTGAATATAATGATCTTCAAAGTTTCTCTAACTTAAAACATACTAATAATAACAGTAACAAAAAAGTTGTTATAATTTAGCCAAATATCGATTCCTTATTTGATCATCAATCTGTTCACAGACAAAGTCAAGAGAAAAATTAAGTAGTTTCTAGTTGCCATTTAATTGGGAAAAAAATTGTCTGATGGTATTTGTCTAGCTGATTGATTAATTTTAGAAGCTTTGTGTTGATAAATAAGAGTTTGGTGATCTTCTTGCATTCTGAATATATTCCCTCCCTCTTTCTTTCTTTCTTTCTTTCTTTCTTTCTTTCTTTCTTTCTTTCT
>BLBF01000026.1:25468833-25493359 GCA_015471245.1 Laticauda colubrina
TCTTTCTTTCTTTCTTTCTTTCTTTCTTTCCATCATACACTTTATTGTGAATCTGATCTTATCTTTGATATTTCACTTGTTCTTTGCTGTATAAGAACAGAACTTGGTTTGATCTGTTAAATATGTTTCTCGCTTCCTATAAAATAAGGTTGCACCAAAACTGGAATCAGATTAAAGTCTGAAACTCAAAAGGTCACTGCTTAAAATATGGATAATACTGTCCATGAAGCAACACTAATCTCTTGGTACTATGATGAATATGTTGAGAAGCCTTTGATTTTTAATAATTAATCACAAAAAACAAAGCCATATTAATAATTTAAGGCCTACTAATGTAGGGTGCTATGGTTATTTGAATACCATGCTTTCTCTTCAGCTTTGCCTGTGTTAATTTTAACTCAAAGAACTCCAAGAAATATCTCTTCCAGCTCATTGGGTTTATTTATGATACCATTAGCAAAGAGCAGACCAGTTCAGTGGCCAAACAGCAAGTTCAGAGATAATGAATTTTTAAAAAGCACAATATGTAATCAGAACACAATGGGTAATTAGTCAACTATGATGGAATATAAATGAAATAAATAATCAGGAAGTTCTACCATCTGTTAACCTTCCTTTAAAAACAGTTGAACTTGCAGTTCAGATTTGTGCAATTTCTTGGCACTTCACTTATTTGAAAAATGCATTTTTCCTTTTTTAGCAATATATGGGTATTTTTTTCCTTCTTGTGGTTTATAGTAGGAACTATAACCTCACTTATTACTAACTTGTATATAAATTAATAGATACAGAAACTCTCTGTCTCCTTCTTCATCTGTTTGTGTTTCCTGGTATTTATAGTAGGAAATTCTTTAAATACTGAACTACCAGAGCATCTATTTAGCGGTCATATCAATTCAGTATATTAAATAAGGATGATAGGTATTTTTGTAGTTGCAGACTGATTCTGCATAAACAGAGACTGTCATTTTCTAAAGAGTTCTGTTCTGTTCACTTTGTTGAAGTTGGAGCTGGTAAATGGAGGGAGAAAAAAAGCCTTCTCATATTGCATGTCTGGTTACAGAAATTGGATGATTTAGCATAATGCTTTCCAGTCCTAAATACTCAGTTTTGTGACGATGTTTAGCTATTTTTTAAAAAATGTTGGTGGTTCTGAAATTGCACTAATGAAATAGCATTAATTCCTGGTTTTTATAGAAGAAAGATACAGGAATTAGGAAAAGCATCTTTAAAAAGAGTAGTTTATTGTTATGTACTTAGTACCATAGAAGCCAAGCATGTGGACAAAAAAATACATCATAATTATATGAAGAAAAATATGAATTAAAAGCAAATTCTTTACAGTAGAAGGCCAACATCTCAGATTTCAGAATGTCTGATGTGTGGGTTTTGGGAGGCAGTTATGTTTTGTTCAAATCTTCAAAAAGCACAAAAGGTTTATGGCATGTTCACTCATCTAATGTCTCAGGTTTTTTCCCGACTGATTTGTTTTCTTTTTTAAAAAAAAATTCTCCAGTTCAGTTTCAGAAAACATGCTTAGGAATAGCCTAGCTATATAAAAGATGGCTTTATGGCTTAAACTAAAGTAAGAGTATAGCAGATGCATTTGTTTACAATATTTGTTTTTATTTTGTATTATAACATTTCTTTAGTGCTGTAACCAGTTTTGATTCAAGGTACTTTACAAAATCAAGTAGAGTCAAAGACAATTAAAAGAATAGCAACATCAATCCTTGTTCATTATTCATTCCAAATGCACATCAGAATAGTATATCAAATCAAATCAAATATTTATTACAGTCATGGACCAGCTTAGGGAACAGTATACTTTTTCAGTTTTGTGAAACATAAGTAAGGTAAGAACCCCCCTAATATCAGGAAGAAAGATGTTCTATAACACATGAGTTAACAGCAAGATAGTATACCTTTGGACCAAGTCTATCTTAAATACAAGACCAACCAAATGACAACAGATTCATCAACTATCTTTGAGAGCAAAAATAAAAATATGGAAGTGATCAATAGCTTCACTTTTTAGGATTAACTATCAACAAAAACAACAGAGCCAGTTGATCAGTGGTTAAGACTTGAAATTGAAAATCAGGAAATGGTGTGTTCTATCCCTATCTTACAGGGTAAGCTGGGTGACTATGAGCCAGTCTTTCAGCCCAAGGAAGGAGGTAATGGCGATCAACTTCCAAAAAAGGTTACCAAGAACACTTCAGAGAATAGTCCAGGCAGTCATCAGAAGTCAATAGTCACTTGAAGGCACAAATAGACAAATATATACACAAAACTCAACAGAAGGTAGCAATGAGGAAATACACTACAGATTAATATTTCATTGGGACAACAATAAAGACCTTGAAAAAAATATTCATATGCCATGAATATCTATGCCTATTATAATCACGCAAGGAATTTTTTTCCTGTGACACAATATGGAATTGAAAGTTGTACTTTGAGGAAACAAGATAGAATGAGTATTGATGATTTTGAACTTTGTTGGAGAAGATTCTTCAGAATACTTTAGACAGACAAGAAAACAAACACTTGGATCTTAGAAGTAATCAATTTGGAGTTCTCACTCAACACACAGATAATCAGGCTGAATTTATATAATGTGAAGGTTTAGCTCCCTTGAAAAATATGTGCTAAAAAGGTGGAAGGATGAAAAAGATGATGACCAACAACAAGGTGGATGGATTTGATTACTGATTATGATTCTCTTGTATGAGCATGCAATTCTCAAACCATTCATTGTTTCTGTATAATCTACAGTTTTAGGCAGATATTTCACAGATGGACATGTTGGTACTTCTCTCCTTATTGAATGAAAGTCTTTGAAATATTTTATTTTCTTAGGTGCAGCACCATATCTTTTAACTTGAGATCCACTAAAATAGTTGCATGAAGTGGTACTCAAATGGACCTTAACTATGTCAGCAGGTCGAGATAGAACTTGATCTTCATGGTTCATACAATCTGTGAATGTTACAATTTGAGGGGTTAATTTAGAAAGTCTGCTATAGATAGCCTCCAGTTTACTCATGCTACTTAGTAGAAGTCAGGAAATCAATTTAACCTTGTGAAGAGAGATTCAGTGATCTGTTTGGATTTCTGAAAAATTCAGAAACAAGCAATCTTTATTCTCTAAATATATACAATTTTGCATTGTAATCTAGCATAACTGCATGGACAGAAATAGAGTAATATTAATTCTCAATTTTACCATATATACATTTATCTAGAAAAGTAAGTATAATTTTTGTCCAAGTCAAACCTGAATGAATAAGATCATTGTGAAAACTTCCAGGGTTACAAAAATTATTTAGATTGTAAATTGTTGTACAACCGAGAATTTACATACTGACTGTATTTTGTAGACCTGGCTTTTAAAATATTTGCAGAGTTTGTCTACTAGTTATTTAAAATAGAGTTTATCTGAGTTATGTTAATTCATTATACCTAGCTTGTAAGGTTTTGAATATAACTTATTGCTAATCAGTCCTTCTGCTAAAGTATACATTATAAACTGTTGTATAAACTAATGCTCATATAAAATCAGATTTATTCTAATGCCTTGGTAAATATATAAAGGGAAAGATAAGCTGCTTGGATAGAAAACAAATTGATATATATATAGCTAGTTATAAAAGCAATTTAACCCATTTGCTTTCTGTTGAATGGTCTTTTTGAGACACAATCATTCAGCAAAGTTATATGAACTGTCTGAAATTCTTAATTTGGTCCTTAACTTAATTTGGCCTTTAAATCTGTTGAGTTGTATAATAAAATGTTTGGAGAAATGCAAAAGGCATTTCTGATCACATCTTACTGTACAATATCAATGGTTATTTATGATCATTTGGAAAGAAATAGAACTCTGAATGAAGTTGTATTCCAGTATTTATGGGTAGATGGTTATCAGATGGAAATTGGACAAAGGAGAAAAAAATCCTTTTACATCCCTGGCAGAAGCTGGAGCAAAAGACAGGAGCTGATCCCACCCCATGACAGCACTTGGGTCTCGAATGCAAGCTTGCTGCTTTTCAAGCCAGCGGGCAACCTTACTCCTTAAGGAACAATCAAGGATATGAATAAGATTATTTCACACCTGATTCATTGTGTTAATGTAAATCTTTGTGCTGTTCTGTTTCAGTCCTCCTTGTTTTATGCAACCAGAATTCTAATTTCCTCTTTAGAATGCTAAAATTAAAATATAGCTTTCTGATGTAAGAGTAAGAGATGTTTGAAATAAACTGATGTTGGGAAAATGGGAAGAGGAAATTAACTTCTTCTAAATAATGCTGTACTTATGTGGTCCTTTCTGCTTATTGAGTTTGGTTGGTTTCTTGCAGTTTCATTACCAAACTAGGTAACATCATTAGTGCTAGAAGGGAGTGGGATTACTTTCATTTTATATTCTAGTGGCTTGCCCTGTTGACATTGGTGGGAGTGGTCTTGGTAGATATTTAAAATAGGCTGTTGTTTTACTGTTTGGCAATAAAATGTCTGCAAGAAACCAACCAGGCTTAGAGAGCATGAAAGATGCCACAGTTGAACTTGGAACTTTAAATATTCTCTCCTAGTGATCTATTTATCATTGCAGAATATTTCGCTATTATTTTCCCATAAAGAAGGTCTTCATCTCTCACACATAAAGCATTTTGCACTTTTGTCAACAAAATTTATTTAATTTAAAAGTGGAGCTAAGAAACAGGATCAAACTTATTTCTCTAAATCAGGGGTGTCAAACTCGTGGGCCGGATGCATCACGTGCTGGCCATACCCACTCCATTTTAATGAAGGGGAAAAAAATTGCGATATGTCACCTGATGACAGTGTATCATCACGAGTTTGACACCCTGCTCTCAATGAATATTTTGGGATTGATTGTCTCTATTATGGCATAGATTAATAAATCAGTCATCCTGATTTTTATAAGAATTCATGGTGTTTCCTTAAAGGTTTGTTCTGGGCTCTTAATTCTGGATTGTTAGGAAAGTGAAAACCATACTATCACATAAAACAATTAAGCCTGTTTTTGAACTTCTATTCACAAGTGAGTCAAACATAAGCTATGAGCATTAATAAGCTGCTAACTAATATTGAGATTTCTAAATAAATATAGCTATTTTAGATCTATTTCCATAACTAGGGTCATGGAAACATGTTCAAAATTTGCCACAGGTTCAATGTAATTTGGGAGAGGTTTTTGTAAACAATTATTGATCAGTAACTTACTATCATGACTTTTTTCCTCCTGTGGGTTTTGAATAAACCTATTGATAATATTACATGTAATGCAGAATTATACTTTTGAATCAGCTATGTAGTACTAAATACGATATAAAAATGAAAGTTTTCTTTTAACTTAATTCACTGAGGCTAAATACTATTTATAATTTAAGAGATATAGCTGTTGATGACAGTTCCATCAGTTAGTGTGAAATGTTAGAATGGAGTTTTAAGGTGAAATGAAAGTACCTATTGCAGGATACAATCTGGGTCGGCTTCCAGGACCATTTTGTCTTCCGAGCTTTTGGACTCATGCTGGAACCCCTCTGGAGCCCCTCTTCAGGGAACTTTTCTTTAGCAGAGCTAAAGAATAGCTCTGCTAAAGAAGAGTTCATTTTATACAGAGTTCACCCCTACATCAAACATTAAAGTAATAATATTTAATTGGCAATTTAATCTGCTATGTTCATTTTCCCCTGAAATGCATATGTCAAACACATAAGCATTTGTAGTAGAATGTGTGTATGACCTTGAGGATAAAGGAAAGAGATGTTGCCTTGAGAACAATCAGACAAGAGAGGGAGGAACCCAATGGCACAATTAAAAGCAAGAAGAACAAACTTAGGAGAGACAGCTCTAATTGATCAGGTTGTTAGAAATAGTGATTTGTACCTTCAGACATGCAATATTCTGTTAATATAGCCTTAGAATAACGTATCTAGTTGTGTTTCCTGTTTACCCAGAATGGATGACATCTTTAAAGGAGCAGCAATATCCAGTTATATGTATTAGTTTTGTATTAGCCCAGGGGAATGATGTTTGCATTTGGAAGTCAGTACTCTGACTTTACTTCACATTGTGCTCCTTATGATACATATATGGTGCATGCTTTTCCCCATGTATCAACAGAATAAAAATGCAAATATAGATATTGTGTAAGGTAGTTTTTTTACCTTGCTTTTCAAGACTTGCTCTTATGTGGATACCAGTGCACCATTGGAGAACTATATCTTGTAGTATAAATGTGATAGTACATATGGTGTATTACACTTAAGAAACTTGTATCTTAAGCAGCTCTTTTCCAATTTATGTCCTCATGAGTTCTATAAAACATGATCTGCATAATAAAATGGCCTGACTATTCTTTTCAAATGATGTTCTGTAGATGTTTTAAGAAATTGCATAAATATTCAAATTGCCTAAAAATTTCACATTGATTTAAACATGTTAACAGAATTCTCTCTCTCTCTCTCTCTCTCTCTCTCTCTCTCTCTCTCTCTCTCTCTCTCTCTCTCTCTCTCTCTCTCTCTCTCTCTGTGTGTGTGTGTGTGTATTTCACAGTGACTTTTTTCAGGGAGTTTTTAAACATTAATAGAAATCATTAAATTAATCATGAAAATTATTTATTCAGAGCAATGCCAATGTGAGTTAGTGGCTGACAGTTAATGAATTTTTACTTCTTTTTGTGGGAATTTCAACAGAAGCACTTGACTCAGGATGGTGTGCTGAATTTAAATTACAGCATAAAATCAGCACCATAAAATTCCTGTTCAGAAAAGATGATAGATTGAGTTACAAATAATAAACATTCCAAACAGCATCTGCTTTAAGTCCGCTGCAGTTTAAAACATTGTATTTAGAGAAAAAGATAAGTGACGGATGGGTTGATGTTTCTTTGTTTACATATTCCTTCTTCCATTTGTTAGCCAGTATGAAACTTTATATACAGAGAGTCTCACTGAAAAAGTGGGGCCAAACAAGTTATGCTCTTTTAAGTGATTAAAAACACATTTTGGGATGGAGGTATTGGTTAGTATTGTTCAAATTGTCTAGTACCTTATACTGTAAATGCAGGAAATATTATGCAGGATTTTTCAGGATTAGAGTATTTCAGTCTGTGGTTTATCATTGCATTTGAAAATTCTTTGTTAAGTAGATATTGACTAAGAGGCTTTACTTTCTATACTATTTAATAGAAATAATTCCACTACAATGTGAAGCAAGGGTTCTAACCCAGAATTAACATTTCAGTCAACTTTATCTCTCAAGCCTTCTTAAAGCTTTGAAGAGTTATGCTACATCATCATAATTACAGATTACCATGATTTTCTTGAAAATATAGAGGAAAGAAAATCTGTGAAATAATTATAGATCTACAGAAAGATTGGAAGAGGCGGCATAAGGTAGCAGGCAGCACTGGGTTTTTCTTCCAATACAGCACAATAATGTCATGTTGAGATGCCAATCTGCATGAAAAAAAACCCATGCTTTTTCTCTTCCATATGAAAACATTATTAAGGTTGTAACATAACAAATAGAATCCATGTATACTGTAGATTACTCCTGACTCATTAATTGCGGTGGTTGTGAAGCTGTTACATTCATCAGTTGGAGAATTGTTGAGGGGAAAAGAAAAAAGAAAATTAGAAACATTTCATTAGAAGAAAGCAAAGATTGTGCTGCATGATATGTATTTATTCTTTGAAGTAGAAATATTTACCACAATTAAGGGATAAAGGTAGCAAATTAGGCTTCATCTTATAAAATTAAATAGAGCTGTAGATTTTACCCTGGAAAAGTAGGCATGGATATGACAGAGAAGGTTGCTGATGTACCAAAACAACAGTACAACAGAAAAAAAAACTCTTGCTGGGCTCAAGCTTTGGATACCATTCCATAAAATGTAATTTATTATGATGAAAGAGTTCTTTATGAAACAATGCAATATATATAACAGATTTGCATCACAAACATGGAAAGCAAGAGAGAAGGTTAAAGGTGTAGAACCTGACAAAGGTTAGGTCACAGGCTATATGCTATGTGTGACATTGCAATGTGAAACAATTTCCTTTTTTGAAGTTGGTTAACCAACAGATGAAATTGGTGAAATGGGAAAATTAGCCACCTAATATCTCAGATTAAAATTGTAGGAAAAATAAGTGATGAAAGATAGTTTCTATAGAACATTTTGGAAATGTGATCCTATGTCTCTTGTCACAATAGTTTTGTCACAGTCTCTGTTATATTATTAATTTTCTCCAAAATAATCTTCTTTGAATTAGGCTGCTATGCATGTAGTTTTTCTTTTCAAGTTTTTTTTGAAGTGTATTAGTTAGAGAGTCCTGTTGTACTAATGAACAACTAGGAAAAGAAGAAACAAGGGCACTTAGATGAGTTGTTGATAAATTAAGTAATATGGACTGGGAAAACATTCCATGTTTCTGATTCTCTTTTGGTTGCACAACAATAGGTTAAAACTCATACCATGGAGGTAAGTGTCTCATTGAATTATCTTCTGGTTAGAAAGTTCTAAGACTGATGACACATTATGCCTTAATCCAACCAGAGTTACTTTTAACTGATTGTTGTGGCTCACCAAATTAGAGGCCTGGACTCTGAGTCTCAGCAAGAGGTAATAAAGGAAAGGCAATTTAAAAAAACCTGTTTGCACTGGGAGAGAAATAGTTGGCATTTGAGAACTGCTGCTGTTCCCCACTGAGATGCTGGCAGATTCCATTGTGGCCAAATTAAAACTAACTATCCTTTCCTGCTACATGGAGGAGGAAGCTCTACAGATTCTCCAATGGTGAATGATGTCAGGAAAGTTGTAAAAATATGAGTAAGATATTTTTGTCTTTTTACCATGAGGCAATTTTGTGATGAATTTCTTGGCTTGTCAGTGTGAAGTGGTCATGATGGCAGCAGGATAGCCCTTGTTCTTGAAGAATATATTCTCTCCTTGATGCTGCTTGTACGTATTTAGTTTTTTGTCAAAATGCCCCTAAGAAGCAAGAAAATTTTTGCTGAATGGAAGCAGAGAAATGACTAATAGTCTGTAGGCCTATCATTCACCATTTCTGCCTTTTGACTGCATTTGTTCTGTGCTAGGCTTAACATAAATTGCTTGTTTATTCATGCCAGAGCTTAAATACAGCTTATTTATTCATGCTACTATGAGAAGTTAGATGAAATGATATAGAAGTTGATTTTGTATTTCAGTGACTGAACACTGTATCAAAATACCAATGGTTATAGATGATAAGCAGCTATTGTTTCTTCTGACAATTGGTGAAACTTTAAGGATACAAAGAAACATATCTTAGCTCTGTATCATTTTTTTCTTTCTCCATGTCCTTTTTAAAAACATTCATTTACCACTGAAATCAGTTTAGGCAGTTTGTTCTTTCTACCCTACCTCCCCTTGCAGACAGACACCGCATATATATTAAATTGTTGGCTCTCTGAACATATTTCCATGATCTGTGTCAGGGCAGGACTAATGAGGCATGAAATCTTCTGGCTTTGAGACATTTTATAAGCAAAGTCTTCTCCAAAACAAGCAAGCTCTTTTGGCCCAATGGAGTAGTGAATTCTTTAGATTACACAAAAAGGATCTTTAAAAGTAAGCATTTAATTGTCACTTATTCATATGCATGTATAATGTATTTTGGATACATATTTTACACCTCCAGTTTATTATGATAGCTAAGATATGTTTGATGGAATGCCAGTTAAGAAATTCCGTATTGAACAAACTTTTGTTTTTTAAAAAGTAATATTTAGATGTGATAATTTTGGATAATTATTTAGAACGTAACACATTTGAAACCAACCTGTGACTTGTACTGGCAGTAATTGCTTATGTTTATATGTGTGTTGATTATTATGGTATCCTAGCTATGTGGTAGAAGTTGGCTGTTTAATAACTAGCTGTTTGATATGTTTGCTATGTGTTTAACATATATTTGCTATGTGTTTAATGTTAGCAGTGTAAATTGCATAAAATAGATGAACATGATGCACAAAATGTAATAGAACATTGAAGTTATATAGAACTTGGCATGCATCTGTCAAGCTAGTTTTTCCTCTTCTTTATAAATGGCTTTGTATTATTGTTTGCCAAATACATGGGAATCTCTATCACATTACTTAAGAACAACCCAACTAGCATTGGTCTCAAGTTATTATTTGTTTGGAAAACTATATTTACATGTATTCATCTTGAGAATTATTATGTTTGTTTAAAAAAATCACTACTTTGGTTGACTGGATTTTGCTCTTTTAATTACATTTTACATCTGATATCAGATTATTGTTAGCTCTATCCTAGACAAATGTCCATCCAACCACTGTTTGAAAATTTTCAGCAAGATATCTCTTATCTTAGGTAGATAGTTTCACTGCTTAAATAAGCCTGGTGCTGGTGTATAGTCATGAATGAATTAAAATTTACTGTCAGAAAATTTTGCTGACTATTCCCTTCTTTTTCAGTTTCAACTCACTGGCAATTATTCTGCTCCTTGGTTTTGTTAAAGCATACAAGTTATCCTCTCTTGCACATGACAGCTAGCATCTTTCACCTCAGTATTTTCCTGCAGGCAAAAAGGGCCCAGGTCCTTTAAACATTCTTAATAGGACATGATTTGCAAACCAGTAATCATTCATATGTATATATATATATATATTTGTGTGTGTGTGTGTGTGTGTGTGTTTTTAGGCTTTCGCGGGTTCTTACATGTGTGCTGTTTAGCTTCCTTCGGGTATTATCCCACGTCATTGTAGTTCTGTTAAAGTTGTAGCAACGTTTCAGCAGAATCTCATCTGCCATCCTCAGGCTTCTGTATAGAGTTAGTTCCTGGTTTCAAATTTGAGGCTGGTCCATTCTGATTGGCTGGGAGCCTGGACCTGTGTTCATTGGACTTGGAGTTTGATTGATTGGTGTTTCTGGTTTCTTCTGTCTGTTTTGTGGCTTTGATTGGCTGGCAACACTCTGTTCTTGTGTTGGAGGTTTTCAGTGCAGCTTGGCTCCCTGTGAAGGGACGGCTGCTCTTCATTAGCAAGCTGCTATTCATTAGCAAGCTGGGTTTCACCTGGGTGCCTGGTGGGGGGGTTGGGTTGGAGCTATCAGAGGGAGTCTGTTTTTGCCCAGGTGTTTGCCTGGCTTGTGGCATGGAGATCTTTCTATTTGAGAGTGCAGGCTTCCAAATGATTGACATATATATATATATATGCTGTTCAGCTTCCTTCGGGTATTATCCCATGTCACTGTAGTGCTTTCAAAGTTGTAGCAACGTTTCAGCAGAATCCCATCTGCCATCACCAGGCTTCTGTATGGATGTGGGTCTCACAGCTTTTGGTTTCAAATTCGAGGTTGGCCTATTGTTGTGCCAGGATGTTTCTTTCTACATCCTGATTGGTTGGGAGTCTTGGTCTGTGTTTATTGGACTTGGAGTTTGTTTGATTGATGTTTCTGGTTTCTTTTGTCTGTTTTGTGGCTTTGATTGGCTGGCAACACTCTGCTCCTGCACTAGAGGCTTTCAGTGCAGCTTGGCTTCATGTGAAAGGACAGCTGTTATCTATTAGGAAGCCAGGTTTCATCTGGGTGCCTGGTGGGGGTGTGTTTGAGCTGGAGGCATCAGAGGGAGTCTGTTTGTGCCCAGGTGTTTGCTGGCTTGTGGTGTGGATCAAATAGAAAGATCTCCACACCACAAACTCCAAGTCCAATAAACACAGACCAAGACTCCCAACCAATCAGGATTTAGAAAGAGGCTTCTCATGTACACTATTGTCAAAACAGGTTTCCCCTGGCCTGAACCTACGAGTGAGTTTTTTTCTTATCCTTATGTAGGAACAAAGACCTATCATAGTTGAACATGGTCTGTTCCATTTGGCCTAAAGTTGACTTAATTAAGGTGTTACCTAATCCCTCTGATTGGTGTCATCTATACATTTAATAAATTTATCTTATATTTTACTCTATCATTTATAAAGACATTGAATAGAATTGTACTTAAAATAAAGCCCTGACAGACTATATTTCATACTTCTTTCTTATTCAACACAATACCTCTTACAAATACTTTTTTTGACACAGTGTCATAGAACTGGAGTTCATCCTAATCAACATTTATTAATTTGTTTCTATTTAATTTGGGTTCTTAAATTATAGTTCAGTGATACTTTGTTATGGATTTGAAGATTCATATTGTCTGATGAAGTATCTGAAACTAACAAAGAAAAATTAGAAGTACTTTATGACAAACCGAAGAACTGATTTATTTTTATCAAATTCCACATCACCTGTATATAAGAGCACTCTTCTTAAAAAAAAAAACAGCAATAATATTTACTTGTCAGTCCATAATATTGCAGTAATTTTTCCTCCACACACCCTACAGTGTTGTTAAAGCTATTTTTAAAATTTGTGAAGTATGGTTAGCCATATGCTTTTTTGCTGGAATGGAAATTACAGATTTTTTACATTCAAACACTGATGTACAAAATGAACAACTCAATATGGAAATAATTATAGTACTATTTTGGATAATGCTTACAAAAAAGATCTGTAGAATTTTCCTGTGGAAAATTGAAAGGAGCAACAAAAAATATGGAAAAAAGGAATTGGGAGAAATAATACGTATGACTACATTGCTAAACCACTTAACCCCCCTCCCCCAGCTACTTGGCAGATAAGAATTGGGTAACCATCCACCTCATGGGTGTCAAACTCATTGCTGTCATGTGATGTTTCACAATGTTTTTGCCCTTTGTGGGGCTGGGTTGGGCATGTGACACATTTGGCTACCATTTTGACATCCCTGATCTACCTGCATCCTAAAGTAATTGACTGAAAACTTCCATGAATTGATATAAGCAACATAACCAGGATAATGTTTGGAAAATGGCAGCAAGACAACATAAATATGTAACCCCGGGTCAAAAGCAATGTAAAAACCTTTGCTATTTTGTTTTGTACAACTTAATACTATTAAAAAGGATGATGTAAAATCCCAGAAGGGATTTAAAATAAATTAATATATTTATGCCACAATGACTTAAGTAAATTAATGGTAGTCTGGAGATAAAGTGGCTGAAGAAAGCATGAAATTTCCCTTACAAAGAATATCTGCAAAAGAAAAAGTACAATGTTCTGGAGGGAAAAATCCAATATACAGAGAATCATAGCTGAGGGAGAGAACCATTAGCATCAGCAATTAGAGTTCCTTTGCCTTTTCATAAGTCATTTGAGTTTTGTATGGTGGCACTACATTTGCTCTTGCTATCCCACAGGAAGTTTAACAAGACAATATTATATATGAATATAACATATTCAGAATCCTGGTTCTTACACAAGCCACTAAATCATTCATAGGATAATAAGTACAGTGCAACACAAACAATGAAATTATATTGTAGTTTTTCAGAATAAAAGGTACAGTATATGAAAGAGATCCTGTTGTGGCTTATGATAATATAGCCAGTAGTTGAAAGAGTCAAGAAAGAGTCAAGAAGATGGCATTAGCTTTGTTCTGTGGAGTGCAACAAATTTACCAGCTTACTTCCATGCTAGGCCTAGGTGATAAATCAGATCACAAGCTGCAGGCACCATGAAGAGTCCTCGGCTGGGTGCATTGAAGCAAAGGCAGCCTAAGCTATTAGGATCCCAGCAGAGGCTTCAAATAACATGTTCTGTCGCCTAGAAAAAAATCACCACAGGTGGGCATGGAATGAATCCAGCCTATCTTAAAGCGACCAACTACTGCAGTCAGTTTCAGAAGGCTTAGAAATGGAGCCTGCATGACGTTTCTTTCATTGACTGAAGTTCTTGAAAATAGGAATTAGTATAACATAGGTAATTTTCATGAAAGAATTTGGAATCTAGATTCCAGTACAAAGGCATAGAATTTACTAATAGTGTAATCCTAACTTGATTCTCAAAACAGAATCATCAAATTTTTGTAACTTTGTGCACTCTGTATTTATGATTCTCACATAAAGATTACAAATTAATCCTTAAGATGTGCTATTGTGAACAAGAGGAATGTTAATTTATGTCTAGAAAAATGTAACAGGAAGTCAAAAGCTGAATATATTATAGAGATAAAAGGAAGAATGGCTGTTTTAATGACTCATTCCTAAGTTTTGTAATATCTTTTTCAAACTGAATGTGAACCATTTCACTGCTCTGGTCATTCATATTTCCCCCCACCTTCCTCTCTTCCTCCCTCCCTCATCTCAATTAACAAAACATTGAAAAATGTAGCAAATTTCAAATGCATTTTACAGGTCCAATGCATTTTACAGGTTCAATGCATTTTACGGTCCAAATGCATTTTACAGGTCTAAATAATAACAAATTCAAATTTGGACGTGTTTGTATTAACAGAAAAGAAACTTAAATTAATTGAAAAAGCCAGTGTTATTTATATTAAATTGTGTTATTGCTATATTGTTGACTGTATTAAAATGTCATTTCAGTTTCAGTGGTATGGTGTGATTTTTGAGGCACCTACACAGTTCAAGGTACTTAAATAATTAGTGCAAATAAGCTAAAGTATTGATGCATTTTTTTAAAAAAGAATGTTTCACAACATTAAAACAAGCTAAATATCCCCATAAATTATACTAATGAAAGAGATTGCTACTTGTAATTGAGCCCATGTTCCACACTGCACTGTGTGCAGATATGCCAGTTAATAAGCCTTAGCAATGTCTCTGTTCATGGAAAATGAATCAGAAATTATTATCAGATTATCTTTTCGGCATGCCTGACTAGTGTCTGAAATGGCACTTTACTAATGTGCTATTACTCAATGTCATTAAGCTTGAAAAATGATTGAATGGCAAATTCATACTTGCATTGTCCTGCTCTAAAGATGCAGTGCTTTAATATTAATGCAACTCCTGGGAAATAATATTGCATGTACCAAAAATGAGATTTTCATCTCCCAAAACAGGAGCTCCTAAAGCTCTGTACATCATCTATATTTGGGACAGAAGATAGAATCTATAATAAGTACTGAAATTGATGTTAACATTATTTGGACACACAAAACGTAAGGCAGAAATAGAAAACTTGAAGAAAATTGGATTTTTCAAAACAATTCACATTCTTTCCATCCAGGTTCAGAGTAGTGTACGTTTTGTGAGTGATAGCTTTTTCCCATGTGTCCGTAAGACAAAAAAAATTCTACAAGTGTTGTCTTGACCACAAGTTTGTATGGTTCTACAATAAATAAACAATCTGGTGAGGTTGAGACCTACTCTGTTACTTCACCTTTTGTAAGCTCTGGATGTTATGTTGCTTTTGCTGTTCATTCCATTATATTGTTTAAAACTCCTCTGAATTCCTAATTTTCTTGATTTATTCAATTAAAAGCTGTCTGGATCTTTAAACAAGTAAACCCCTTTTTCTACAGTTTGCAGTGTTGTGTTAATCACATGATAGCATTCCCAGTTTAGAATTGCTTTAAGGAAGATAAATAAGAAAGAAGCACCATTTAGGAGAGAAAAATGGAAACAATATGACTGTGTAATTTATATGCTGTTTTCAATTAATTCTACTGCAAATTGTAGAGAAAAAAAACAAATGAGATGTTTTAAACCTTTTTTTTCCTTTTTTGCACACAATTCTTAAGAAATTGTATTTTAAAGAATGAAATACTTGTTTTGAATTACAGTGTGAAGCAGAAACAGAAGGCCTGTTACAGGAAAATAATCCCATTTGTGTTAGCAAACCAGCATCTCCTACCATCCTCAAAAATATAAAGTTAAGAAAGAGCGAGCCAGTTTTTTCTCTCTAAAGGTCAGCTATCATTTGACAGACATCAGTTGTCAGATATTATTCTAAAACAAACAGTGGCATACACCAGGTTATTATATACCAAATCTGAAATAAATAGTTCATGGTTTCTACAAAATAGCATGATAGGAATATGTGGGCTAGAACTATGGAAAAGTAAGTTAACCAAATATGCATTACTTTAGAATATATTTGATATGAGGGAGCAAAATAAAACAGCATTAATAAATCAAATAAAATTTCAGAGTTATACGTTTTAACTTTTAATGGGAGTTGTCATATTTAACAAATTGCTTCTTGGAATTCTGATGACAAGGTAGTAGATTACCAGTACAAAGTAAAGATGTCAATACGTAGTATACTCAGTATAGATGATTTTTTTTAAATTAATGATGTTTAGTATAAAATGTGTCTTTCTTCTACCACATCTACATAAATCTTTTAAGTGTCTTTTGTAGACACATTTTGTCAAATGGAATTGATTGTAGCACTCCCTTAGTCCACCTGCCATCAGTTCTCCTTGATATGTGACCAACCCGTTTCCATTTCAATTGTTTTTTTTTCCCCTTCAAATTCTTTAAAACCAGATGGATCAATGACATCAGCAAGTGTTGTGGGCCCAATTGGCAAAAGAAAGCTTCACACCATATATGTTGGAAACATGTGGAAGAAGATTTTGTCCTGCAGTGGATAGACAATGGCTAAAATGATAATATACAAACATAAATACATACATACATACATACACACACACACACACACATACATACATACATACATACATACATACATACATACATATCTCTGTATGTATGTGTACGCACACACACACTTTCTGTACAAAGGGATTAGCATTGTATTTCAAGGTTTGCTTAATGAGAATCACTTGCATGTTTCAAATGTATCTGGATAGAAAGTTTTGTAGTATTAAAAGTTCTTTCCTAGTTTCAGCAATATTTTCTCCTGTTCTGATAAAATGAGGTCACCAAAAATTGCTGCCCTCACACTAAAGTGGGGATAGTAGCTTCTATTACTGTTGTTAGAGGAGCAAGAACATCTCTGTGCATGCTATTCTCTCCCAACCCCAAAGCTGCCCTCACTATGACAATAACTATCTTTGCTTCTCTTTTTGTTGGAAAGAACCATTGTTTAAGTGTGGCAGTATAGACAAGGATAATGATGAAGGAACAAGTGTAAGATTTCCATTATGAATTGGGCTTTGTGGGTTTCTGTCATTAAATGAGCCAACCTGTGCTTGGGGTGCTCATGTTGAGGGCCTTGAGACAAAAGCTCATGTTGAGGACCCTCAAAGATTGGTGAGCAGAACATCTTGGAAGTAGAGCATGAGGGTTGTGCAAATAACCCTGATTTGTTTTGTTCTAGCATGAACTCAGGTTAACGAATCTTTCAATTCTAGGAACAAAAGACTGCCTTGCTCCCATTCTAAACTGCTATGTTGCTCTGATTTTCTTTCTTCAGAGCCAAAAATAAACTTAACAAATGTTCACTCAAAAATGAAGGTCTCAGACAACTTTTTTCCTTGAAAGGTGGCCTTTGTTTTCTTAATCCAAACAAGCTGAAGATTTGCAGTTTAGAACATAGTGTGATAGCTATTAAAAGCATTATACTTAAATAATGTAAGTAGAAATAATTGAAAAGAACCTAGGCATACTGAAGATATAATAGGTCAAATGACAGATGAAACATGGAACTTGGTGGGACATACAAAAGAAATGAACAGCCGCTTTGCATTGTAAAGCATAGTGTGAAAAAGGCTTTACAAGAAATCTTTCCTGTCTCTGAGAATACAGAAGGCAGTTGGTTTGACAAAATACTACTCAAGGGAGGGAAGGAAGCTTCTCACTGTCTCTTGGAAAACAGGGTTACAATTTACTTCACAGTTGGAGAGATCAGCTCCAAGGAGAAAGGCTAGGATTGATCCTTCTGTCTGCACCCATCAAGTCTGCCTCCTAATGGTTCACTTTTATTTTTTTATTGTTTTCATTAGCTTAACCTGCAGCTGACCCATGCAGATTTTATTTGCAGCATTGTTGATTCTCTTTCTCAGACCCTGAAGAAGAAAGTCTTCTGCCATTTTTGTGACATCTCCTGAAAACACACACATACATACACACACACACACACCCCACCATAATGACTACTAACTACATGGCTGCATGAAAAACCTAGTTCTATTCCATTATTTAACACTACACTTATGCCATTCCATTTGAACTTAAGAACTTTTCAAGCCTGCTTCATTGAACTGAGTTTGATAGCTAACCCAAAGGACAAGAATGGTTACTATGAAAACTAGCAGCAAGTGCGCACCCACCCACCCACCCACCCACCCACACACACACACACACAGAGAGAGAGAGAGAGAGAGAGAGCTTCCACTCTTGGTTAGAGTTACATGCATCCAACATTGTAGAATCTTTTTTGAGAAGAGAAAGGGCTATTTCCATATTCTTTTGTATGATATTTTCATTTCATTAAGGTACTTGGAGCAGCTCCTTTAACTGGGTAAAAGCCAGAGAATCAGTGCCTTAATTCAGAGGGAAACTTGGAGATCTAGGAACAACACAGCATTCCAAGAACGGATGATGCTAAAGGTGAATTAGATGTTTTTAAAATTAAATTTTATGGGAAACAATTTGAGCTGTCTCTTTGAAATAATTTATATTTTTTAAAAAATGTAAATTATTTTCATCAGATTAAATCAGAATTGATATAGAAAATAGAAGGAGATTAATATAGGACTCTCAATATAATTTCTTATACCTGTTTCAAAATATATCTTTGTGGAAACCAAAAGTAATGTTCCTGTGTTCCTAAAAATGCCCAGATCTTACTTTGTTTGCCTTGTGATGTTTTAAATGTTAAACAGAGAACAGTTATATTAATGTTGCTGGTTTTCTTATTTTCCTTGTTTATCCGTCTGGTAATCAGGGATGTCAAACTGGCAGCCCACGGGCTGGATGCGTCACACGGAGGCCACACCTACTCTGGTTCCATAAAGGCAAAAAACCATTGCGATACATCATGATAAGTCATGTGACGCGATCGAGTTTGACACCTGTGCTCTAGTTACAAAAGCTACAAAAGCTTCAAAAAAGAGGATAAACAAAAAAACAGTAAAAAAGCTATTACTGATATTTCAGGATGAATCAGAGGGATACAAATTTCAGCTGATCTGTAGTAATTCAACCACATTCACAGAATGAAATGCAGGTGAATTAAAAAATCCCTGTTCCAGCAAAGATTCAAGCAGTTGTCTTCTACCTTGCCACAAGAGTGATATCACATCTGGCTCTCTCTCCAAATGAAGAGTGACAGGGGTGATGGGGATTGCTGATATTGCAACAGTATTTCTTTGGTAGCAAAAGCTATCTGGTAAGATTTAGAAGGCAATAAAGGTTTTTTAAGAAATACAAAGCTAACTTTGAAAAGTACAGAGGAACTCGGGCGGGGGGGGGAATGTTAAGGCAATCTCTGACTCATATATTCTTTGCTTTAGATATCACTTTCATGTATTATAACATATCCATAATAATTTAATTTGTTCACTCAAAGGTCCTTTTAGAAACCAGTAGCTACAAGGTGTCACCTGGAAAAATGTGATCTGGGCATTTATAAAATTAACTGCAATCCCCATTTCCTCCCCAAGAACTGTGCTTAAATAGCTGTAAAGATATAATTATTGGGGGTGGGTGAGGAATATGAGCATAGTCTTTGCTATATGCCTGTTAACTTTCCATTAAACTTCCATTTGTTTAGCAGAAACTTTTATGTAAATATTATAGCTTTGTGAAGAAATATGGAATAGAGTTAGTCTGCAGGAGTCTAGAAGAATAGTGAAGAAAAATTCTATGCTAGATTCACAACAGAGTTTGAGCAATCCAACTATCTTTTGTTAGGCAGGTCATTTAATTTAATAATTTAATTTAATACAATTCTTGGTTGCCTACATCTTTTGGGATAATGTTAAAGTATAGGCTCTTTTCTAGTAAACAAATGTTAAAGAAATACCACAGCTCAATGACAGTGTCCATGTTTGCATGGAAAAGGTCTAAGGTAGGGTGTCAAACTGATAGCCCATAGGCCGGATGCATCACGTGCAGGCCATGCCCACCCCAGCTCCACAAAGGGGGAAAATGTCATGACTGCAACGTGATGCCTCGATTTTAATGCCTGTGGTGTAAGAGATTCAATCTTTCGCATTTCCTGCAAAAACTGCAACATGTGGCACCATCTGGAGATAGCAAAACAGAAGAGAAAGAAATGTTTTTTAAAAATCACAATATTCAAAGGCCTGAAAATAGAAGTAGAATTGTGGCCCAAGGAAGCAAAGATACTGCAAATAGTAGTAGGCAGCACCTTGGGTGCAATCTTAAAACATCTGGATTACAACTTGAATGTGATGAGCATTGACAAACACACTATCAGTCAATTGCAAAAGGTAGCTTTACTTGAAACAGCTTGCATCTTGTCGCAATATCTTCAACACCGTAAAATATAACAATTTAGGTAAGGAATCAACAGATGGATAAAAATGCCAGTGTCTAAACATTTAGATGACTGTGCAACCAGGCATATTAATAATAATAACAGGAGGATAAAATCTGAATGTTCAGCATGTAACAAACAACAGGAAATGTCACCTTTGTAGTAAAAAGGTTGAAATGACCATTTGATCAGTGGCTGCAGAAAATTTTCAAAAACTAGCTATGTAGCATCAGAACTAGGTTGCTAGAATTATTCATTGGAAACTTTGGATTTGAATGGTAATAAAAACTATTGGGACCATCAGGCTTTGGAAAATGAGCATGACTTTAAGAGCTAAACCTGTTCATAACCTGCCTGATAAAATTTTACAAAAAGAAAAAACCTGTTTTGTTCATTTTTATATTCTAGTAATGCTAGGAGTAAGGAAAAACAACTGGAAAACATATAAAATATTGGGACTTGCAGATCGAAGCTGAATGCTCATGAAAAAAGAAATCTGTTGTTGTACCAAATATAAGTAATGCCTAAAGGACTTTTTTTGATAGCTGGATGGAATTTATCTGATCTGAATTTTAATTTTATAAAAAGCCACTCACTTTGAAATTAAGTCTTAACAATTTACCTTAATAAATTTTTGTCTCCTTGGTCAGGAGCTGAATGATTAAGTGTATCTAGACTGTGAATCTAACTATAGATTATGCATACATGATAATAATGTCATAGGCATGGAAATTGTAAAAGAAATAATACAATCTAAGGAAGTTTCACAATTTTAATTCTTCAGGGTTCTGTCACCCTACTTTAAAACCCTTGGTCAGTAATAGCAAATTTAATGCATGCTCTAGGAACCATATTTATTACTCAACCTTGGAAGTTATTACATTTAAGTATTGTATGGTCATGGATAAGAAGGAGAAAAATAAACTGCGCTACTTTGCTTCTTATGATATCAAATTTTTGCTTCTGAAAGATAATGGAAGCAGAAAATATGAATCTATTATACAACTGAATCTCTGATGATTCAGTTGACGGTGGAATAATGTATGCTAATGTAAAGCTCAACCTTTTCTCCTGATAAGTGATGACATAAAACAAACTATTTTAAGTACATCTTCATAGAACAGGTTGACATTGTTTTTCCATAAATATAAAGCTTTCTTAACGAAGATGCTTATTGAAAACACGTTTAGTGTATGACGATCCTAAAATTAACCTTTAATTGGAGTCCATGATTGGTTCAAATCACAAGTCCCTTTTCGTATATTAAACTTTTAAGGCTATCAATGACAAGAACCCAATTGTCTACTTTTCCTCTCTCTGTTATGAATATGTCTGGCTAAGAATTGCAAGATTAGCTTCAAAGACACAGTCACACACAAAAACTCATTTCAAAATGCAATGCAATGTATGAAATAGATTTCAAAGTTTTCTCTTTCTAGTTTTCTCCTTTCGAATATATATTTTAATTTGCTGTTGTTTTGGGAAAAGTTTTTTTAACAAACTTTTTTCATGGAGCTTACATTTTTTCCAGTAATTTAATATTTTCCATATTTGATAGATTTAATAATGATTTATGTTATTGTGCTATTATTTCTTTTGTCCTATGCATTTTCTTAGTACCTTTTATACAAAACTAATATTTAAGTACAAAGAAATAAGAGAATTATGCACATGCAAAATAGACATTAAAAACCATGTTAACAAAGTTTTACATTGATCTCCAGGTCCTATTAGAGATATAGAAGCCTACTTAGCTCTTGTGATAGTGGAAAAAAAAATTTGTACCCAAAAACAAAATCAAGATAATATGTATGTATGTATATAAGCACGCAAGCAAGCATACCTACAGGTGACTACAGTTTAACCATCTTTAAGTATTTTTTTTCCAACTTAATCCATGTTTTAAGGATTTTTTTTCCAACTTAACTTAAAAAATATAAAAATAAAGCAATCTTTCCCCAAAATAGTATTTTTCTGGGTCTGATCATATTCCTTCTTTCTCCTCATAATTGACTTTGTTGGTTCCTCTAAAAGCTTCTCCTGGAAAAGAGTGACTGTAATCCATTTTTTAAGCAACTGTGAATTATATGCACATGGAATTAGATTGAACCCACATACATTAGGCTAAATGGCAATAAACAGTACGGAGGGCATGACCTTCCTAAACATGTATTTAGTTGGTACCAATTTATAGATTCCCCCCAAAATCGTTGAATTTTCTTTAAATTACTGAATCGCTTCTAACACATATATTAAATCTTCATTGCAGAAAACAAGTAGAGTTATTTTATATTTGAGAAAATTAACATGAAATGAAAATTAAAGTTTATCTACTCTGCAGTGATGGAAGAAGGAATGGATATTAGACAAGTCATTTTCAAGGAATTACTGCCCTGTGCAGGTAACAGATTGAAGGGTTCAAGAACTAACAAACCTCCAGGCTGTTTGCCCTAAGCTGCATAAGTGAGGCATGAGATTTGTGGATAGACTAGGCTTGGAGCCAGGTGGCTGATTTTCTGTTTATGTAAGCAATCACTTTAAAAGGAATACAAAAAGCATTTTAATTTTTAAACCATTGTTTTTTTTCTTTTCCCATTACATAGTAACAGATGCCTGACAGCCTTGATTAATAGTTTTTCAGGGGGTGCTTCCTGTCTTGTTATAAAGGTTTAATTTGCAAAGTTTATATCACTAGGTTGAAAGGAAATGAATAGCAAATGTACAGGAGACACAGAGAAAAGCTGGGATTAATTTTAATGAAAGCGATTTGAAAATATTATATTGGGACAATACTATGTCCTCTCCCCAAATTGAACACATAAGTGAAAAGTGAAGCAATATTGTGATATGTTTGTTTTCAAGACATTTCTTTAATTAAACCAGAAATGACATGTATCTTAACCACCCATGTTATAACATAAGCTACTTACTTAGTTTTCTAATTTTTTAAGTACTGCTGCAGTAATTGCATTTAAGGAACCTATGGAAGGCAGAGTTAAAACAAAATGAAAAAGAGGTTTTTCACACTCTCTCTGTGTATATTTCACACATGCATACACTCACACACAGACACATTTCTCTGAAGAATGGTGTGAGATTTCCATGCCTGGGCTTTAACACATAAAATATTAACAGCCAATTTTCAGCTGTACTTCTGTCACTTCCATTATCATTCTACACATCCGGAGTGATAATGGACTTGGTAAATTGAGGCCTTGAGACCACTAGGGTTTTCACCTAGAGTACTATTCTTCACCAGAGGTGAGGCAGCTAAATTTTAATGGCATCAAAGTGCAGCATCTTACAGTATATAATAGAAGCCATATTGTGTTGGAAAATAAAAGATCTGGGTTACGAAAGATCTTGCTTTGAATAACATTGAGATGACACTGGTTCTTGAGATTTACATCTTAATTTAAAGAACTGTCAAACACTATGGATATTTACTGAATATCATTATATGTATGTGTGAATTTATGTGTGTGGAAAAGAGGCTTTTGGTTTTGAAGAAAAGCATAATCTTATAGTATGGCCTGTTTCTGGATGTGAGGGCCATAAATAAGTGTTTTCATGACACAAAATGCATTCATGGATATTCTCTCAGGTTGGGAAAATATGGCAGGACAGACTAATTAACCTCAAACTGTAGTCTTTTGGCCACAGCCCGCCTCACAATTTAGTATTCTTTATGGAATAAAAATATGAATAATAATGATTTTTTAAAATTAATATGTGACAGCAAAATAGACTGCTGTCAGGCACAGACAAATTGTGGAGCTGACTTCCAGCTTGTCAACTACGTTCAAGGGTGAAGAAATAATAAAGTGAATTCCATAGATTTCTCTTCAGCTTTACATGAAGGACTGGCCAAACAACATGTAAAACTGTTGTTATTGTGGTGCTTTCAATCCTGTAACTTCTTGTAATTAAAATGAAAAAAGAACAGTCTGAATTAATGATCTCTTTTTACCTTATATCTAACCGCTGCCTTGGTACACAAGAGAAAAATGTCATCCATTCGAAGCAAAATTCAACATATTGTTCCCTTAAACTGTTCAACTATAAGTGTGCCTTATTTTTGTAATAAAATGATGAAATGTTGCTATAACTTTAAAAGCATAACTACAATGACGTGGGATAATACCTGAATGAAGCTGAACAGCACACACACACACACACACACACACACACACA
>BLBF01000026.1:25498359-25524252 GCA_015471245.1 Laticauda colubrina
AGTGTTGCCAGCCAATCAAAGCCACAAAACAGACAGAAGAAACCAGAAACACCAATCAATCAAACTCCAAGTCCAGTGAACACAGACCAAAACTCCCAGCCAATCAGAATAGGCCAGCCTACATAAACAGATATATATATATATATATATATATATATATATAACAGATATATATATATAAACAGATATATATATAGATATATAGATATATAGATACATGTAAGTACCTGCGAAAATTTAAAAACACACACACACACACATATGTGTGTGTGTGTGTGTGTGTGTGTGTGTTTTTAAGCTTGCACGGGAACTTACATGTGTGCTGTTCATCTTCCTTTGGGTATTATCCCACATCATTGTAGTGCTGTTAAAGTTGTAGCAACGTTTCAGCAGAATCTCATCTGCCATCATCAGGCATCTGTATGGATGTGTGTCTCACAGCTTCTGGTTTCAAATTCGAGGCTGGTCTATTCTGATTGGCTAGAAGTCTGGGTCTGTGTTCACTGGACTTGGAGTTTGATTGATTGGTGTTTCTGGTTTCTTCTATCTGTTTTGTGGCTTTGATTGGCTGGCAACACTCTGTTCCTGTGTTGGAGGCTTTCAGTTCAGCTTGGCTTCGTGTGAAAGGATGGCTGCTATCCATTAGCAAGCTGGGTTTCACCTGGGTGCCTGGTGGGGGGGTGTTTGAGTTGGAGGCATCAGAGGGAGTCTGTTTGTGCTCAGGTGTTTGCCTGGTTTGTGGCGTGGAGATCTTTCTATTTGGGAGTGCAGGCTTCCAAATGATTGACAGTCTGCTAGAATCATCTCTTCTATTCATGCTTTCAGGTCTTTTTTCGATCTCTATGGCTTCTCTGATGATTCTGTGGTTGGGGTTTTCTATAGTGGCTAGGGTTTTAGTGCCATTGAAGTTGATGTTGTGACCTGTGGTTTTAATGTGTTGGACTAGTGAGGAGGTGTGTTCCAGCTTTTTTACTACATTTTTGTGTTCATCCAGGTGGGTACTTATTATTCTATTGGTCTGTCCAATGTATGTGGCCGGGCATGATGCATAAGGAACTTCGTATATGCCTTGGTTTTCCAGGTCAATTTTGTCTTTGGGGTTTCTAAGGATGGCTGCTATTTTTTTGTCTGTTTTGAAGGCAGTCTTGATGTGATGCCTGTGTAGTATCTTACTGATTTTATCTGTAGTACCTCTTATGTAGGGCAAGACAGCTGTTCCATACGTCTGTTGATCTTCTAGATATTTGGATTTTTTTAATTGAAGGCAACCCAGAAGTAAATTGTTATATAATTTTATCTATTACATGCCGCTTGTAATTAATTAGTATGCCATATATTGTTTCTACTCAATTAAAATATGCAGTGATACCTGAAATATAAAATATGCATGCATGTATATCTATTGTACTCCCATTTGTATGTACAAAGATATCATTTAGCTAAACACTACAGTATAACAATATATTTATTTATATTTTACATGGTAGGAGATATACAGATGAAGTATTCTGATTAAAATAATCTTCATCCCCTTCTCTTTAAAATGAGTTGAAAGAAAGAAGATAAGATGTAATTCAGAATTAAGAAACAAATTTTAGAAGCTTTCGTTGTTTAATAGCTATACATATGTGAGAATAGGAACAGTTGCAAAAATCACATATACAGAGAAATGTTGGCTTTTTTTGTGAGAAACCATGAGCTTTCAAAATTAAGTTATTTTCTTTAAAGAAGAATGCACACATTTTCCTCCCTCCAGTGATTTCTGGCTGTTCAGCCAATTGTCAAGGAACCATAGAGTATCTAGGATCCCTATGCCAGTGGTGACATCATAAATTTGAAGTATGTTCGAATCCTTCCTTCCACATTTAAAAAAAAGGTTTAAGTGAACACAGTAGTATTTAAATTATTGCATACTTATGTTTATAATGTGATCTATGAGAGAATTAATTGCAGTCTCAATGCCCAAGCTACAATATTGCCACCTGGTGGTATTTAATATATTATAAATGTCTAATAAATCTCATTTGGAAGTTGCATGCAAAAAATTCAGAGAAACAATAAGATTTCTCATGTCTATTGGGGAATCTATAATATATTTAATATGGTAGATTAAAACAAATTCTAGAAGTGCTCTGTCAAAGAAACTAAAACAGTGAAAATAAGTAGTTTCTAGATTTGTCTGCGGTGAAATCTACCAATGTCTAAATATTCAGGTAGTTGTTCAGTGGGTTATATGCTCCTTTTGCATTTACATGTAATATTTATAGCTTTTAATAAAAAGAATAAAATGTAGGACATAGCCATCCAACCAAAATTTCTTATTCACAATAATATATTTTCCATATTTTAACTAGAGAATAAAAATGTTATTAGTCATCTTAGAAAACAAATTATTTAGAAACATTTCAACTTGAAGCAAAGAAGAAATTATTTTCTCAAAATATGTGTGGGTTATATTTGTTTAAAGACTCTTCACTTAACAAGTATTATAGGTTACAAAGGACCCCAAAAATATAACTGCCACATCTTCATCCTGCAATCAGGTTTGCATTTTGGGTGCTTGAAACTTTCTCGCATTTATGATTTAGGAATTTAAGGGGAGATTATTTATTAAATACAGAAAATAGATAAAGCTATCTTACTTGCAAGGTATCAGTGAAGCAAAATAAAGTTATAGAATCCATTGAATGCAATCTGCTTTATAAATAGTTCATTGGTGAAGTCATGTAACTTGTCTAGGCTGATTGAGACATATATAAAGTAGATTTCCTTGATTAGAATTTGGCTCTTCTTCGTTCTGGAAAAGGATTAATAACTAAGGTTATCAGGAAAAACAACTGTTCCAATTTCCTTTACAGCATTACATTTCTTGCACAAATATGCCTTTCCTTGTAAGTATTAGCTATTTGTTTTGTTATTTGTGACAATAAAAGGTTCATTTGCCCATTCTGCCATGACCAACTTCAGCTTCTCCTCATGAAAACTGTAAATTTAGCTTGATTATTTATTTGTAATATCTTATACTTTGGGATGATGGATAACAGTTTAACAGCTGATTTAGTTAAGATAGTGTGTTTGAAATAAATGAAAATTCATTTAACATGGGAACATTTAGCTGTAGTTTATGCACCTAGTAATGTGAATAGTCTTGTTCTATGGAAAATATATAATGAAACTTAACTTGTTTTTGGAATTACAGTGTTTTATTCAATAGATTTCTGTTTGGGAGGGAAAGGAAAGGAAAGGAAAGGAAAGGAAAGGAAAGGAAAGGAAAGGTGAGAAAATGACATTTTCTCACCTTATGACTTCAATTGAGCCCAAAATGTATGTACTAAGCAACAGGTTGTTAAGTGAGTTTTGCTCCATTTATGACCTTTCTTGCTACAATTGTTAAGTAGTTAACAGTTGTTAAGTGAGTAACACTGGCTTCTCCATTGACTTTGCTTGTCAGAATGTCACAAGAAGTGAGAAAAGATAATCACTAAAGGTTATTATATGACCCTGGGACACTGCAGTCATTATAAATACAGATAGTCATTGACTGAAGACCACAATAGTACTCAACATTTCTGTTCTTAAGTGAGACATTTAAGTGAGTTTTATCCCATTTTGTGACCTTTCTTGTCACAATTGTTAAATGAATCACTGTATTTGTTTAGTAAAAAGGTTGTTAAGTGAATCTGGTTTCCCCTTTGATTTTGCTTGTCAGAAGGTCGCAAAAGGGATCACAGCAACAGTCCTCATTCAATAAGAACCAGTTGTCAAGCATCTGTATTTTGATCACATGATTATGGGGATGCTGCAAAGGTTGTAACTGTGAAAAACAGTCATAAGTCACTTTTTCAGTGCCGTTGTAATTTTGAAAGCTTACTAAATGAACTGTTATAAGTCAAGGTCTACCTGTGCATTTCAGTTGCCATGCATTAAAATTTTGATTACAATTCTAAGTGTGAAAAATGATTCCAAGTTGTCATTAAAAGTATGGTTGTAAATTGATGCCTACTTGCACTTATTTTTTATACATTTCAAGGATATATGCAAATTTCACTTCTTAGTAGGTCTTCCAAATATATATATATTTAAACTCTGACATTTATTATATGTAAAGCAGTTCTTTTTCCCTTTCTGAATCCTCAAGTTCAATTGTTAAACAGTCCTTTACAGATCAGAAGTGAAGCAACTAAATTGAATAAGTTAATACTAGAAACCAAATTAATAAGCAAAAACATAAAGTAAATCAATATATATTTATTTAATGCATATATAGAGTGGCTAAGAGAGGTCATTCAGTGGCCTGACATACAATGTTATCTCTAACCCACACAGATGGGATATGCTTTCAACTTGGAGTGTTTGAATGGGAAGAAACAGGTTGAGAGCTGACCCAAGCAAGGCATAGTGGCTATGTGTCCAGAAACCAGCTGAGTCACAGTTATTATGTCTTGCTTGGATTAAGTGATTCTACGATCAAATTATAAATACAATAATAGTCATTATCTATGTAGTTTTATAATTGTGGGTCCAATTTATCCAATTTAAGAGCGCCAAGTTCATTACTGTTGCCCTTGTTTATTTAGTCATTATTTGACTGACTGCATTTGAGCGGTGTGGTGGCCAAGTGGTGAAGCTAATTGCTCCCATTCAGAAGGTTGAGGGTTCAATCCTAAGTAGCGGCAGATGTTTCCCTCTCCCCGGGCGCAAGGAAAAAAAAATCTGCTGTGAATTCCACATGGTGTCAGAAATGGCATCCGGCCAGTAAATGCTCAGCTCCATCCAGTCGCCCAATTCCACCCTGAATTACTTAAGTGATGAATAAGTAATTTGGGAAGTTGACTGACTTCAATTCTTTAGTTTATCCTAGTCATAATAGTTAAAACTCACTGGGGGATGGAGATCAGCATGAACTATGATATTAATTTAACTAGCAAATAAGGAACATAAAATATATATCCTTATTTTAATTGATAAATGGCATCAAGATAAAGCTTTAATCCAGTAGGGAACTTTGCAGAAAATACTTGAAGATGTAGCAGGACATTACAAAAATTGTCTTTCTCTAAGCAATGGAGACAAGAGAATGGCCTGATTGAGAAGATAGATATTCCTGCATTGCTGAATTTGGAAGATATGAATTCCCTAGTAAAAAAAGGAAAGAAGGAATAATGCTTCTTTTTCACAATAGAACAGACACAATTTTTTTTTAGTAAGCTGAATGAAATCTCCACATTTTGTTAACAGAATTGGGAATATAACAAATCCCTTTTTCAATGCTCTGCCATTACTGTAAACTAAATTATGACAAAATTGTGGAATTAATCACTTGAAAATCACAGACCTCGGGTTACCTGATAAGTATTTTGGCACTGTTTTTATTCTGAGAATAGGAAACAATTTAGTAGTCTTATTCAGGATGTGCCAGTTAACTTTCAATCCACCTTCCTGTCCGATTGGTTTAGATCTTATCCTTAAGAATGACTAAGTGTGATTGAATAGCATTTCAGTGATTATATCCACCTTTATCCAACTTCATTGCTAAATGAAGTGGGACAGGAAAACTAATTATAGTTTAGCTTTAGAGGGTAGTTCGTGTTTCCTGGTTCACTGATTTTACAAAAGAAATTTGTACTGTCTGCTAGAACAGTCCTTAACTTATTTTTTAATGGACATGTTTGTTAATTGTTTGTTCCCTGCTTTAAAATGTAACATGGTCCTTGCCTCTCAGCTGAGGTTTTTTTTTTTAATCTTTGAAGATTCCTCATTTTAACAATAACTGGGATAAATTGATGATTGATTCAAAGTGCAAGCTTTTCCATTCTTTCATTGCAAACTGGTAAAATAATTTGTTCTAAAAATTAGAAATGGTTTTGGTGCTGTCAGTATTGACATCAAGGAGTGGATGGTTTTTAATTCAACATTTATTGCAAGTTTTATATTTCAAGTAATTATATACTTTATCTATAAGCTCAGAGTTCCCCAAACTTTCCAGCTTTGTGGACCGGTAGAAAGGAGGAAGGGATGGTTCTGCATGAGCAGAAAGCAAGCACATGCGCAACTCCATTTGTGCAGGCTGCTGGCAAGCGTGCTCATATCCATGCTAAAGGTCCTTCAGGCACCAAATTATGGAAGAAAAATCATCACATTTTCCTCAAGCTATATAATGAGCAATATTTATCAGTATCAAGCATAAAAGTGCACAGTCTCAGTTGCATAATTTTGGAAGGAAAAGAATTTAATAATCAAATGCTGACAGATATTTCAGCTGTCTTAAGGATCCCGACAAGCTTAATTGAAAATAATGATTTCTGTACATTCACCAAAAATTTTCAAGAATTCAAACACTGCTCCACATAAATGAAAGTTTAAAAGCGTTTTGCTATACTTTGAATGCATTAAAATGATCTTTGTTCTTTTTTTAATTTTGTGCCATGCTTCATTTAACTCCAACTGCAGTTTGATACGAAAAAATAATCACAGAGTTTTCAGATTTTTTTTTAAAGAATTTGTTTTCTTTTTTAAAAGTTTAATTGCGCATGGCATTATGGAAATGACATAGGTATTAAATTGCTTTACAAATTTTTCACTGCTGGTGGGAAGCAAATATTTTTTTAGATTCCTGTCTATGCCTGATATTAGTTTTAGTCTCAAATTCATCATACTTTTCCTTGAAAATTTATAATATTAGGAAAGGTAGAAAAAAGACAATGATAGAAAAATGTATGGATTTAATTGCAGAAAATTCATTCATAAATTCATCATCAGAAGATCTGAAAGATGGAATGTACTGGGAACAGAACATTTATGTGGTCATTAAGAAATGACAGTCATTTGATGGCAAAACCTCACAAAATGTATTTCTTTAACATTGTTGTAACAAATCATCTCTAATGATCTAAATGCTAGAACCCACTGTAACTACATAGCCAAAAAGGCATTAAGAGTTATTAACCTAATTCTACATGGCTTTTTCTCTGGTAATATCACACTACTAACCAGAGCATAGAAAACATTTGCTAGACCAACACTTGAATACAGTTCATCAGTCTGGAACCCACTTTACGTATCTGATATTAACACAGTTGAGAAAGTCCAGAAATATTTCACTCATTGCAGAATACCTTATGCCACCAGACTTGAAATTCTAGACCTAAAAAACCTAGAACTACACTGCCTTCGGTCCGATCTAAGTATATAAAATCATACATTGCAATGTCCTACCTGTCAATGAATACTTCAGCTTCAACCATAACAATACAAGAGCAAACAATAGGTACAAACTCAAGGTAAATCGCACCAAACTTGATTGCAGGAAATACGACTTCAGCAACAGAGTGGTCAATGTCTGGAATACTCTACCTGTGGTTTCTTCCCCAAATCCCAAAAACTTTAACCTTAGACTGTCTACTATTGACCTCACCCCTTTCCTAAGAGGCCTATAGTGTGCGTGCATAAGTGCACCAACGTGCCTACTATTTTGTGTATTCAAAACTATGTTTATACTTATACCTATTATCTTGTAAGAGATTGACAAATCAAATAAATACAAATCAGATAAAGATGCAGGTATATTAGCCAAGGAATTTCAGCTGGTGGTATCCACAAGAGCCTTCTCCACTATGGTTCCTGCCCTCTGGAACATCTTACGACCTGAAGTGAGGTTGCTCATACCCTCTTTCGTAAGAGCCTTAAGACTTAGCTTGGGGACCCAATGGGGGACCTTCATACTGGAGGTTGTTGACTAATGAGAATTCAACATCACCTCCCTCCTTGTTCAACTCCCCTTCTTTGCCAACTTGTATCCATGATTTAATGCTTTTTTATGTGCTGTGTTTTTTTACGATGGATAATTTTATTTTATTTTTCAAAGATTTTATACTTGTAAACAACCCAGAGTCATTGGATAACAGATATGTGTCAAATAAACTTCATAAATAAATAAAATAAGTAAATAATCATTTTTAAATACTTTCAAATGTCCATAGAAGAGGAGTTGTTTGTTTTAGATTTGCTGACTCTTATTCTGTTGATGTGATAGGCACCTGTCATTTAATAACCAGCCTGGATTGTTAGAAAACAGCAGAATGTGGCAATGGTACCTGAATATTCAGTAGATGTATATAAGTATGTGTGTATTTGTGGGTCTTATTGTAGCACAACTTTTTTAACAAAAAGAAAAAAAAACTTATTTCCAAATATCTATGGGAAAAGATGAATATATTTAAACTTAAAAGGTAACTGGAGGAAATATGACACATTCCTCAAATACATAAAAAGATGTCTCCTATAAGAAAGTCAAGACCTAAACTTTTTGTTCTAGAAGATGAAAAATGAATTTAAGTTAGAACAATCTTTCTCAAACTTGGCCATTTTAAGATGTGTAAATCAGTTTGCCAGATTCAGTCACATTAAGCTATTATAACGTATTTTCATAGTTTGCAAAATTGAATTGTTACAAAATATTATTTTCTAATTTTTTAAAGTTGGAACTTCTAAAACTTCTGTTGCTGATCCGACAAGGTCCTAATTTCATTATTACTGAAATCATCAAGGCAATCCTATACAGGTAATCCTTGTCTTGCTATCACAGTTAATGACTATATGAAGTTACAGCTGACTCAAAAAAAATTACTTACAATCCATCCTTGAAGTTAACAACTTACACACCATTCTCACAATCACACAACCTCATTTGGTAATTGTTTTATAGTGTTTTTCCAGCAAAAAAAAAAGGTAAAATAGTCCAATGGATAAACTAGATTTGGATTTAAGACCACATGATTCACTTAACAACTTTTATGACTCTGTATTATAAAAACAACTGTAAAATCGTATCTAATCATGTGATGACTCAACTTACAATCACAATCACAACCCAATTTCTGTTGTGGTTAGCCAGTAGCAGATGCGGACGGCGGAAGAGATGAGGACTCAGATGAGGGGCCAGGACCATTAGAGAGTGGACTGCTGCCTTCAGAGATTGTGGGGGCTGGCAGCAGCGATGAGAAGGAGCCTGTGCCAAGTGTGCATGCATGCAGGAAAGAGCAGCTACAACAGCATGGGCAACTCAGGAGTAAGGCTGCAAGGTAATGGCCCCTCCTTCAAGAAGATAAAAGGCAGCTGTGAAGCGAACATTCTTTGTAGGAAGCAAAGAAGTTTTGAAACTCAGCCTCGTGGACATTATAGTTGGTATTTGAAGACTCTTTTGTTATAAACTATTTCTTATCTGTTGTTCTTTGGCAGCCTTGCAAAAACTTAGCAAGAAAGCTTAGCAAGCTTTCTTGTTGGAGCTAATTAGTTGGAAGCAGCCTTTTATCTGTGAAGAAACAGGATTCATAGATGAAACACTGAAAGGTTGTGCTGCTGCCTTTATCTTGTGTTTGACCTCTTGGTTTGGGTCAAAGCAATTTCCAGCTCAGTTGTGGTCACAAGGACTACCCGTACATTCTTGCTTAATGACCAATTGTTTTTAATGAAGATGTCTTAATATGGGATTATATCTAAAATGCTTTGTAATATGATTTTACAGGCTTGCTGCGAATTTAGAAAATGCAATTTATTGAAAGATGAGTCTGCACGACTAAGTTAGATGATTTATATCATTGTGATTCCCAGAAACCCTTCTAAACCAAGGACTACTAAAAATAAAGTTGAATATGGCTGAATCCTTAAATCAGGTGTCCAGTTCTAGATATATGTGTGGAAAAAAGAAATAGCAAGTATACCAGTGGCAGCAGTTTGCACAAGATCTTGCCTGATTTTGAAAACTCTGAATGGGATCAAACTTCATTAGTATTTATTTATTGATTGATTGATTTTATTGATTTAATTTATATTGCTACCTATTCTCCCCTGATGACTCAAGGCAGCTTTCACAATGTAAAACCATATTTAAAAAAGAAAACAATAAAAACTAACAAAAAGAATCAAATAAATTAGTAAAGTACAATAGAACAAAATTTGGAGAGAAAAAAAACCCAACTCCCATCCCCCGCCCCGACGACAGTAGATCACACTAGCCATTTGATGGACTCCGTCCCTCTCTGGGTTGCCCAGGCCCATTGGCGAAACCAGGTCTTCAGTGCCTTTTGAAAGAGTGCTAGAATGGGGGCCATTCTAATCTCTGGGGGAATGATATTCCAGAGAGAGGGAGTCACCACGGAGAAGGCCCTTCTTCTGGATCCCACCAGATGTATCTCCCTAAGGGTGGGACCTGCAATAAGTTTTAGATTGGAGAAAGTCAGGAATTCCAGGTTTTCAGGGAGACCAGGAAATTTTAAAAAGATCATAGAAGTAAGCAGTGACAAACTTCTCAGAGAGAAGCTAGAAATTAAATTCAAGAAGCGAAAAAAGTCTTTTTAATCTAACAAATACTTGGCTTGGGTTTTGGAATCGTGATTGGAACATTTTTAGAAATAATCTGTTTCCTGAATAATTCAGTCCATCATTTTCCTCTCGTTTCTTTTCTCAACACATCCATTGGGAAAAAAATTGATATGCTTTTGTCAAGCCTCTTTGAAGGGAGTTGGGATGTACAAAAAAGCCTCGTGATGGATCACGCACCTCTGTATGATGCTTGAAAGAAGGGGAAAATATGTTATGTTATTCTGTTCCTGCTGAGTGTCATTATTTTTCATTGAGATGGCTGAAGCTAATGCAGTTGTTTACAATGCCAATTTTAATAATTAAAGGCTTTATTCCCTGGCATAATTTGTATGCGTAAATCCCGAGATTTAAATTCTGTAGGCTAAAAGTATTACATCTTTATTTGGACAGCAGTACACAAAAATGTTTGGTTTGCTGAATTTCTGGCAATAGACTGGGATGTGACTCTGGCAGGTGGAAATAAGGAATGTGTTTCACTGAAGGACATGGGGAGCCTAAGAATGAGCAAAGATGCCATTGCTGGCTGAATCATGTCTTTGTATCTTTCTGAGTAAGTGAGCAGATCTGCCATGATGCGCGGCAACATTCTGGCAGTATGTGGCCAAGATTTCAAGGGAACAACCGTTCCTTTCGGTAGCAGTATAAGCCCCTGCACAGATAGTTATTCTGGGTTGGAAAAACAGATTACATAGTGCTGCTCATAAGGAAAATAAAAATATCCTTCAAGTGGAAAATGTGCCAATTAAAACACCTGAGGGAAACCAGAAGAGAAGAAATGCACCTTATCTCAATTTTTTTTCATGGTATTTGCCATGAAAGTAGTGTGCAGGATTGCTTTTGACATCTTTCTATAATTAGTTGTTTTGCTGCAGTCTTTGTGGGTAGGGAGATGTTTCCTGTAACACGCTGACACAGATGAAAAGGAAGAAATACTAGAGAACTGTTTAATTGACTCCTGTACAATCTCATTAAACTTAAGCTTTTTCCAGCAGTAGTAGGTCATGTCAGTGACCAAGGACTGTGAATTCTGCCTTGGCAAATGCACAATGTCAGGGAGCATGTTCAAGTGGGAGTTATTTCATCAGAATCTGTAATTTCACAGTACAAGCACCTTTGGTTTTGTGGGTTAGAAGCCAAGTCCTGGATCTCCAGGTAAACAAGGTAAAAGAACAATATGTTAGCATTTACAGTAACATGGATTTTACAGATGTTCACAGAATTTTTGAGCCATTATGGAAACTATAGCCCCTGTATAACAGTGGAGTGTAGATGTTGGGCATTGTGTAGGATGTGTTTGTTGTGCAACAGACTGAAATATATGGATACAAAAATATAAGCACAGAGATACACACTTCAAGATTTCAGGTATTTATGGAAGTGTGCATGGTTTATGGTTGTACTATATTCTGATCCAAGTTTAGCATCTGATTTATAAAGATAGTTCAACATATTAAGGCAGATTAATATTAAAATGATTTTAATATTGATATGCTTAAATGTGACCCAATATTTTAAAAACAGAAGTGTAGTTCTGAATGACTGCCCCAAATTAAGACAACTGATTCCATATTTGTAAAAATTAATACTACTTGAAAAATAATACTATTTGAAAAAGTAATATCATCTTGACTTAAGAGATTTAGCAAACTGTATGGTAGATGGTCTGAGATTTACTGAGTAAGATAATCGGTGGATTATATAATTGAATTTTATGCATCTACTTATTTTAACCTACCTTCTGCCAAGTGCCTTCTTGACATATTTGATGGCAATTTCCACAATTCCAAATGCATTAAGATAGCGGTTTCCATAAATCTTGATTTAGAGCAAACTGCTAAACACATTTAAAATAGCAGAGAAAGTGATCACACAATCTTAGGATGCTGTAGTATGAATGTAGAATTCATATTTTAATGAATATGGAGTATTTTGGGGGGAAAATATTGAAACCTTATTATATATCATGTTAGGATATGAAGTTTTACTATTGGTTGTAGAAATTCAGGCTGGTCAAAGACATTTCTGAAGACAAATGAGTTCAAAGCTTCTTAAATATTCTCAAAATGCATAAATAAAAATGAATTTCCAGCATATCTGCCCCATATTTTCTGAAAGGTTTCCAGTTAAGATAAGTAATCTCTTGCTTTAAGAGTAAGTAAACACTTAAGTAAGATAGATGCATACAAGTACGGATTCTAGGCTTTTTTCCTTGCTCAGGCTTTGAATTTAAGATAAAAATACATCAATATTCATGTTGCCTAAGTTGCAAAACAGATTAATAGAAGCAGCAATTAAAACACAAAGACATCATTTTGCTGAAGCTAAGAGGTTCAAGCATTCATCGATTCGAAGAGAGAAAAAATAATGCTTATGTTTAAATTCTGCCTGAATGGGAGGTTATAAAGGCACTTAACTTTGGCTGATACGTTAAGTGAGAAGAGCAGAGGGATATTTTTTTTCCTCAGTTCTGGAAATATATAGTGGATTGGAGAACACAGTGCAGATGTTTAGTTATTATTGCCAAGGAACTGTTGCCCCTGTGAGCATCTGGATTTATTTCCTTGACTACCTGATCTGGATTCACTCACAGACAAGAGACTCATTTCCACTTAAGGCAGATACTACACAGAAAAAATATTTCATTGCTCATAGTCATAATAAAGCCCATACAATTCAGACTTCAACAACAAAGCTTAGGTTTCTCTTAAACAACTGCTAGCATTTCTGCACATTGTAAAGACTTTGTAATATCAAAGCTAATGGAAGGACATATGCTAAGCAGTTGCTTTAACGGAAGAATGACTGAAATTCTTGAAAGCTTGTTAATATGGGACCCAATGAACAAAAATGAAGTTAAGAAATAAAATTTGTAGTCACCGTTTGCCCATTCATTTTGGGCAAAATGAATGCTATTTTTAGTTGTTATTGTTTCTTGTTCCACATAGGAGAGAGAGAAAAAATATTTCAGACATCTTATCAGAAGCATATTACAAGGGCACAGAGTGAATCGTATGACACACATAAACAGTTAGAAAAGGATATAAAGCTAAAGATCAGGCTCCTGCAGAAAATGAATAGACTTCTAGTTGGACTAGAATGATAGGAGCAATAATGATAGGAGCTTTGTCATTCTACTGTTTTTGTCCACTTGACTTTTACTCTGAAGGGATGGAGAGATTACAAAAGGTTTAACAAAATTGTTTTCAGTGCAGATTCATTGGTGGCCAAAACTTCATTAGGAAACTTGGCCGTTGAAGAGAATGTGTCTTATTCAAGTTGTTGTTTTCTTCTTGTTTACCAGTAATTGTGGAGTATTCATTTCAGCGAGAATGCATAGTACATCAGTCACGCATGAATGAAATGAAATGCAATGAAATGAAATGAAGTGCATGAATTTGTTTAACTTAGGTGTATAGCTGTACATCAATGCATGTTTTCTGGGAACCATACAGATTTGAGAATAAAATAAGCTATTTAAAATGTGGTACAGTGAAACAGTACAGAAAAGTAAAACTATACCATAAACATATGTTGATATGTGATACAATAAGATAAAGGGCCTGTCACATTGGCCGACAGATGAAAAACATTTGTAAAAAAACACAGCGGACGAGAAAATGTTCCATCCACTGTTATCCGCTCCCAAAAGTGCCCCGAATTTGTATAAGCAGAGCGGACAACAATGGAAAGGAAAGGACGGGGGAGGATGTAGCCAGGATGGAAAGCGGATGCTCCACAGAAGCTGAGCGGATCGAAGCAAATGGGAGCGGATGGCACATCAACAGGGCTTCTGGGGGAGCACAGCGAAGCGGACGCGCAGCAGAAAGAGCGGATGCAGAGCGGATGCCGCGTGGATGAAGCGGATGCAGAGCGGAAGCCTAGCGGAAGCCTAGCGGATGCCTAGTGGATGCAGAACGTTCACTGCGCATGTGGGGAGGATGCATTGTGTCAGCCCCGCGGATATAAAGGGAAGCAGCTCGCAAGCAGGTCACCATTCAGAGGAAAGACCTGCTGCCAGACACAGCTCCAACCAGCCAGCCAGCCAGCCAGCCAGCCAGCCAGCCAGCCAACAACCATGGGGAAGAAAAGAGAGCCTGTGGCATCTGCTGCCAGCCCTGGCAAGAGGGACAGGGCCACCATCCCACCCCCTGGCCCTGACTCTGCTTCTCCTGGGGCTTCTGCTGCTGGGGCTGACTCTTCTGGTGCTGGAGCTTCTACTGGCGCTGATCCTGGTGCTGGTGCTTCTGCTGGTGCTTACTCTCCTGGTGCTGGTGCTTCTGCTGGTGCTTACTCTGCTGGTGCTGCTCCTGGTGCTGGTGCTTCTGCTGGTGCTGCTCCTGGTGCTGCTGGTCCTGCTGGTGCTCCTGGTCCTGCTGGTGCTGCTGGTACTCCTGGTCCTGCTGGTGCTCCTGGTACTGCTGGTGCTGCTGGTGCTGCTGGTGCTGCTGGTGCTGCTGGTGCTTACTCTGCTGCTGCTGATCTGGGTCCTGCTGGCGCTGCTGGTGCTGACTCTGCTGCTGCTGATCCTGGTCCTGCTGGTGCTGCTGCTGCTGGTCCTGCTTTTGCTGCTACTGTTGTTGTTGCTGCTGGTGGTGGTGGTGGTGGTGTGGAGGAGCAGCCCCTCCAACCTCGAAGCCCCTCTGATGAGGGCCCAGATGGCCCTGCCAGAGGGAGGAAGAGGCATACGCGAGAACGAGAATGGGACAGGAGGCAGTACTCCATCGAAGAGGAACATGAGGATGAGGTGCTCAAATGGCTGAGGGAGAACGAGTATCTTTGGCGGAAGGGACACAGGCTCTATCGAGACACCAAAAGGAAGCAGGCTGCTTGGAGAGAGAAGGTGGAGAGCCTGGGCTACACTTCGGAGGTGCTCCTCGGCTGGTGGAAGCACATGCACACCTGGTACGGGAAGCTGCACCTCAAGAAATCTGGCCAGGCCACGGTCAAGCTGACGGACCGAGAGACCTATGTGATGGCCAAGTGCAGCTTCTTGGAGGGTGAGATCCACCACTGAGGAGCAGCCCCTCTGACAACCCCTCTCTCAGGCAGCCCGCAGAGAGCCAGTCCTCTTCTGGCCAAGAGTCAGCTCCTGTGTCCAGGCAGGTATCTGTGGAGCGTGTCATAACGGAGACCCCCCCGACAGCTGCACTACCCGTGACAGAGCGTGTGGAGGACCCCCTGACGCAGTGGGAGCAAGGAGAGGGAACTGCCACCAGAGACCAATCCACATCCACCCCCAGCTCCACCTCCACAGAAAGCAGGCAGAGAGCCAGACTGGAGGGGCAGAGCCACACTGTCCTGCTGGAGATCAGGGACACCATCAGAAGCAGTGTAGATCTCCTCTCACAGCTGGTACACACCAACGTCCCATCCTCCAACCGCAAGCCCTTCCTAACCTACGTCAACCAGACCCTCATGAACGTGTCCGAATCACAGTACCAGGTGGTGAAGGACAGGATCACCGGTCTTCTTCACAACCCTCCAGACCCAGCTGAACCTGCTCCCACCCAGTCCAAGTCTGCTTCTTCACCCCAGGTGATGTAACTCCCCTTCCAGGGCTTTCCACAGCCCCTCACCAACCAAGGCTACGGCTACCAGGAGCTCCAGCAGCACAGGCAACCCTTCCCAGTCCAGGCACAGATAGATCAAATGCCACTGGTCCCACCGATGCCATTGATGCCACCGATGCCACCCACGCCACTGATGCCAGCCATGCCACAGATGCCAGCCATGCCACAGATGCCACTGATGCCTCACCTCGCTCAGCTGCAGACCAGACATCCCCACTACACTGCTGCTTCCTCCACCCCACAGCCAAGCCAGGCCTCAGAACATCTGTCATCGGTATTGGGGCTGACACCCCATGTCCTGGAGGAAGGGGCTCTCAACATCACAGGACTGAGCCAGCTCTCTGAGAGCTTCCTCCACACACCATCCCCTGTTGTCCTCTTGGAGCCAGGCACCCCAATGGTGCCTCAGACCAGCACTCCAGCAGCAGCCACCTCCACCTCCTTTGCATGCTTGTGGGATGGGTTACGATAGCAGTGGGATGGGCAGGGATACCTGTGGGATGGGTAATAGCTGTGGGATGAGCAGGGATACCTTTGGGATGGGTAATAGCTGTGGGATGGGCAGGGATACCTTTAGGATGGGTAATAGCTGTGGGATGGGCATGGATACCTTTGGGATGGGAAATAGCTGTGGGATTGGTTAGGATACCTGTGGGATGGGTAATAGCTGTGGGATAGATAAACCTCCAGTGCAAGCATAGTGGGACTGTATGGTCCACCCTCCCAGGTGCCACACCTTTGGTCCTTTATTATCAATAACAATGTAATGATTGATCCATACCTTTCAACATAAACACAACTCTTTATTAAATGCCCTGTTCATTGTAGGGCCACTCAACATGCATGGCCCAATCTCATCAGTGTGATGAGACAGGCTGAAGGAAGCATCCATTGAGCATCTATCATCCTGTCTTGCCACTCCACTGCTCCAGCTGGGGAGTTGCACCAGTGTTTCAGGAGGTTGTGCTGCTTCTTCCCTTCACGTGAAGCTCTGTTGGGGCCTTGCACGTCCACAGTGTCTATCAGGTTTCGCCCTTGCCTCCATTCCCCAGGCTCCATGTCCCCATTGCCTTTTTGGAGGTCCACGAGCCTGTTCTGCAACACTGGGTACTGGGTGCGCATGAGATTGTGCAGGATGCAGCAAGCTTCCACGATCCTCCTCATGGTCTGTGGGCGATGCTGCATGGTGGTGAAAAGTACCTGGAACCTGTTGGCCAGGATGCCAAACGTGTTCTCCACCACGCCTTGCCCTGGACAGCCTGTAGTTGAAAATCCTCTCTTCACGGGTGAGGCATCTGGAAGTGTAGGGCTTCATGAGGTAGGTTCTGAGGGAGAAGGCGTCATCCCCCACGATGAAGTAGGGCACATCTTGTGTGTCTTTGGGCAGGGGGTCTGGATCTGGGAAGCCCATGATGATGTTGTGTTCCAGCCCCTCCTTGAGGTGACTGGCGTTGCATACCTGGGCATCTGAATCTGACCCGTTGCCTGAAGCATTGATGTACATGAACTTGTAGTCAGCATCGACCATGGCGAAGAGGATGATGCTGAAGAAGCCCTTGTAGTTGAAATAAGTGGACCCTGACTTGGCTGGAGCTTTGCAGGCCACGTGATTGCCATCTGTGGCTCCAACGGTGTGGAGGAAGTTCCACTTCTGATACCACTGCTCTGCAACTTTCTTCCAGCCTTCTTCAGTGGAGGGGCACTGGAGGAGCTCCTCTAGGTATTCTTTGATGATGGCCTGCACCACTTCTCTGACCACAATGCTGATGGTGTTGTGTGGCACCCTCCAGCCATACTGCGTGCTCCTGTACGTGGTCCCTGAGGCCAGGTGGTGCAGAGTCAGTGCCACCTAGAGCCCAGGGTCCAGGCTGGGCCAGACTTTGGTGCTCTGCTTGGTCAACCTGGGTCTCAGCCTCTCCACAACTTCGTCAAACATGGCTGGAGGCATCCTCATGAAGTTCTGGAATGCACGAGTGTCTTCGTTCCTCAGCTCCACCATCAGCTTGTTAGACAGTCCGTACTCTGCTGTTCTCGCGAACCATCTTCTGATCCAGACACTTCTTTGCCGCCTCCTTTTCTTCCCGTAGAACAGGTGAAAGAGCCTGTAGATGGCTTCACACTGTTGTAGAATGATGGTGGCTACCAAAAGGAGTGTGTGATGATCCATGGTGGAGATGACTGGATGCTGTGGAAGACCAAGAGCAAGGCTGCAGAGGTCTGCACAGCAGGGCTGCTGGACTGAAAGTGAGATCCAGGTGAGTTCCTCCCCCTTTTTATAGGAAATATAGGTTTTCCGCTTGGTGTCCTTTTGCATTCTCTAGGCATCCTGCAGACATCCTAAATATCCGAGATACATCCCTTCTGCGAACGTTTTTTCCGTTTTAATGCTTTGTATGTGAGCTGCATGCTCTTTCATCCTTTCTACATGCGTGCTACTAACGCTGCGTGTCCGTTCCACATCCGTTTCGCTTCCTTCCTGTGTCCGTTTCCCGCTGGAGCGGATGCGAATTGCGCGGATGCGTAACGGATGTCTAGCGGATATAGCGGACGTGTAACGGATGACGACGGATGTAGAACGGATGTTCCCCGTATGCGTTGTGGATGCAGAACAGACGCGTTGGATACATTTTCCGCTCAAAAAGTTTTGTGCAGCTCAAACATTTTTGAGCGGATGAAATGTCAGTCGATGGATGCTGGACGGATAGAGAGTACGAAAAACGGATGCAGTGAGTACAGAACGGAAGCATCGCGTTAACCAACGGATGGCAAGTGTTTCTCTCCGTTTTACATCCTCTTTCCATCCATTGGTGCTGTGTGACAGGGGCTTAAGTTCAATTGTGAAATTTGAATGTACTCACCCAAACTCTACAGTGATTTTAAAAACTATAATTTCACTAGAACTTCATTCTCCTTCTTTTGCTAATTTCAGAAGATGAAGGTTGGTGATGTCAAAGCTTCACTAAGCTTTCTGGTTGTTTTTTTAAAAAATAAAACTACTAGTCATACAATGGCTGTGAAATTATGATCCTGCCCTAAAATTGTAGCCAGAGCTTCAGCAGATATCAATATAAAAATACAACTTTTAAAAAATTACTGCAGAAAACATTTTTACATAGGTAAGATAAAGGAATAGGAAATCCACATATGTACAAATAAGATGGAATTGTGTGGCAGACTTTTTCACAATGCTCTCAACAATGTTCTGGGTGCGAAGTATGAGAGTTGCTTTAGCAACAGAACTGAAGATGGATACCTTGCCAAAAGTTCACACAGATAATATATGATAGGACACGGAGAGAAAACAAATATTGCATGGAAATAAACTCTTGTTCAATGTTTTAAGTGATATACCTTGAATTGGATCAGAAAGGGATAAATAATTTTTTAAAAACCGACAATTTAAGGAACACTTTTTAGAGAACAATCATCTTGTGAGTTGCAAAAAGGAAAAATTAAAGAATAATATAAGATGATTTTGAAAAGAACAAAGAAATGGGCTTCTGGAGAAAGAATGATGAAGATGGCTCCATGAAAAGTAAAGCCAATGACAGTGAAAACTGGAGATGTAGCAACTTTTTCAGTGTCTCTGGACAAAGGATAGTATGTGAGATTATCTACAAGTGTTTTCTCATGAGGCATTGACAAGATAGTGGTCTCCACTGGGTTTTAAGTCATGGGAATGATCTTGCTCAAACTGCACTTTGTGTCTTTGAAAGGACACAAACCTTACATACTTTTCTCATCACACCCTGAAATTTCTTATTAACTAATTTTCAGCTGTAAGTAACTTATTGATCAACAAGTCTGAAACACCAGTGAAAGTTTGACATCATATTTTACTTAAAAAAAGACAGAACCTAAGTGTAAGTGGACTTACAAATGGCAGACTACAAAAATGATATGGAAAAAGATATTACACTGCACATAGAAAATACTGGTAGCTGATGTTTTAATAATTTAAAAAAAGATACCAATAAAATATCTTGATAATTTGTCTATATTTGACTTACAAAAGAGTCACATTAAGTATTGAGGAATTTGGTAAGGGAACAAAGAAAAAAAAGTATTGAAATTCCATTATATTATTTTAGATTAAGACAGTTAGAAATAAAGGGAAGAACTATGAAGTTAGTTTATTTGATCAAGGCGTATGGGCATCTTGTTATTTCCAGTTACTCTTAATGGATTCTGCTGACATCAGGGCTTAAATGACAATGTTTTATGGATTTGTTTATTCTTTTAACTATGTTACTCTTTTAACTGTACTCCTTAATAAAATTCCTTGGAAAAATGAAAAAAAAAACACCAATGGTTCAAGAAGAATGTTAAAAAGAAAGGAACTAGGGGAAAAATAACCAAGAAGAGTTTGGTCCTAATTGAAATTAGAATTGCTTTCATTTTGGGAAAATGTTTTCTTAAAGATAGTTGTATCCTTCTGCTTCAAGCTCTTTCTGGTTAAATTTAGGATGGTGGTTATAAGCTCCATTAATGTTGCCCTTTCTGGGGGAAAATATTTTTTTAACTGCAGTTTCCCTTTTCCACTTTTATCTTTCCCAATCTCAGGTACACAGGTCGAAGCCTTAATTGGGATCAGAGCGGAGCAAAAGGATAAGCTTTTCTTTATTGCTATGCAAATGTAGGCAATCTCTGGCATAAATATTTCATGTATGTCAGTCTTAACCTGCACAGTGTTTTGGCTACAAGCTTTGTACAGCTATGGTTGTCTTTGGAAAGATATATCTTGTTCTAACCTGCTTTATATATCACACCATGTTTATATCAATTTTAGGCATAGCATACTTAAGAATAATGTGTAACAGTTCTAACTATCACATCTAAATAGATAATATGGTTGAGATGGGAATGGTACAGAAAGAGGCCATCACATTATCAGGGAGGCATATAAGACTTTTTAATTTAGAAAAAGTCAATTAAGAGTAGCATATTAGAGTTATTGAATTATGCCATAATTTTTGCTGCTGTCTTAATAGAAAATCTTTGAGTCATCTGATGATATTTAGCATCTGTTTCAGAACAGTTCATCATACAGTGTTCTGGAATGTGAAAATTAATGTAAACTTTCACGTCTTTTAATTAAGATCAGATGCATTTTTGAAAACTAAAAGTAGCAGTAATCACTAGTCATGATGACTATATGCTAACTTTTTGAAGATTAGGATCTGCATGTCAGTGAACATCTCTAGGTACAAAAATTAAAGAATAGAAATTTGCCTTTTGATGTTGCTGTTCAATTTCTGATTTATTCCAAAAGAAATCTAATTGACCTTTTTGGAAACAGGATGCCAAGTTAGATAGGTCTTTGGCCTAATCAAGGAACATAAAATTATATGTTACTGATTGCTTAATTATATCATGTAAACTCATGATTTGTTATTTCAGTTTGTTTTAGAAAATCGGATGGTATCAAGACTGATATAACTTGCCAGAGTCCCTTCCAATTCTGTTATTGTGTAAATTCCAAGGCAATGTCTTGTAAATCAGTGGTTCTTAACCTGGGTGATATTGCACTCCAGGGGGAAATTTCATTTTTCAGGTGGGCGATGGAACGAAAATGGGTGATGCGGGGCCAAAGGAATGGAAGGGGCGATATGGGGGCAATGGAGTGAGAAGTTTTGGGGACACTTTTGAGACTTTTTTTCATACAGTGAATCACTGTATATCTGTCATACAAAAACATCAGATCGCTCGCTATTAGTGGATTGAATTGTGTTTTGAAATGTTCCTCCAGTTAGCTTCAGTACAGAATGCTGTACATATATAAATATGCATCACTCATCTTCATGTGTGATATGGGAAAAAGACTGGAAATAAATTATTTGCATCAATATGTCCTGATGACAATTTTTTTTAAAAACCAAAAACGTGTTTGCACAAATCGAAAAATTATTTCCTTGTGTTGTGATTGAGAGGTTATGTTGGGGGAGGGGAGCAATGATAACTTTCTCAATGGCTCAAGGGGGGCGATTCTTTCAAAAAGATTAAGAACCACTGTTGTAAATCACACTACAGTAGTCCAGTTTCAAGGCAAACAAGGTATCAGTGACAACTTAAGTGGCTTCCTGGTCCTGGAACAGATACATCTGCCACATTTGTAGGAAGAATCTCCTGGCAAAAGCTTCTACCTGTTCTGGGATGGAAGGAGCAGAAACTCAAAATCCAGGGGGACATAGGGCAAGTGACCATAATCACAGGTGCCATAGTGGTAAAGATATTTGCCATCGCCCTCCGATGCTGACACCCTGTGCCATATGCTTTCAAAATCTAATCTATGCCAGTGAAATGGCATATCACATTCCACATTAATTGCATATTTGTGAGAAAGTGTTTCCTTCTCTTAATTTGATGATTGTTACCTGTGGAAAAAAATCTTGCAGGAAAATCTTGCAGAAAGATTAATTGTTCTTCCTTTCTGAGGAACTGCTATCTGAAAATCCATATACCTCTATGTCACAACAGCGTATTTTATTGTCTCTTCATCCTTACTACTAGTCACCACAGCCAAGGTATATCTTTTCCTCCCACCCAGTTCATTCTTCATTCTGTAGGATATTAAAAGTACTGTGCACACCATCATATATTTTCCATTAACCTACAGTCAATCGAGAGAGTTTCACAAAAGATATTTTCCATTAGCAGTGTCAAATGGGTCATTTTAAATTTATTTTGCAGAAACGGTGGGACCTAGAATTTCAACAGGGGTTTGAAGTAAGATGCTTGGAGGCATCCTCTCTGCACGAGGCATATGAAGATGCAGAATGCCTCAGGGTTTGCTTGGAGTAGAGTCCCGTTCAAATTTCTTTGCTCTTGCTTTTATGAGCAGCGTGATGGAATTACCAGCACTGCTGCTAGAATCATGAGGACAAGGGCTTGTAATTTTCCTATATATTTTTTTCATTTGTACCTTGACTGTGGAGATACTTACAAGAGAGAATTTACCAGTCCAGCTAATGCAGAGTGATTGTTTCGGCTGAACACTTTTCTATGCCCATAAAATTTGACTGAGAAGAAAAGCTTAAAACACACATTAACATGATCTGCTGTATACTGATGCTTCCTTGAGTTACAGGGTTCTGTAAAAGTGGAACTTAGATATTCTGTCATCGAATGGATCATTGATATGAAAATAGGATATTGATAGGGGAAAAAAAGGTGAGGCATACAGAACTGATAGTAATTTTGTCCATAAATAATAACTTTTTGCAATCTTCCTTGCTGGCTTCCCACAAGTAAAATCAGTGAAATAGCCAGCAAAGATGACAAGCCAATCTGGCAACTTTTTTCTCTATGAGCAACTTTTTTCTCTCTTGTAGCAGCCCACTTCCCACAGTGATCAGTTGCAGGCACGCACAAACACACAGACTCCATCAATCCCAGCTATGCCTGCCATTCTTTCACTTAGCAATGGAAATTCCAGTCCCAATCATCATCATAATCCAAGAACTACTTGTAGCCTTTGAAGATAAGATTTTTCATTTTCTTTAAAACACCTATTATTTTGTAAATTGTGAATGGTTTGGGTTCTTTGTGAACTTTTATAAATATTTTATGTCATAAGATAAAGATTTGCTTCCCACTAGGGTATTTACAGTTAGCAGTTCAAAGGAGAGGGGGAGGGGGGGGAGATTTTGAATCAAAGTAAACAAAGATGAGAAATGACTGAGTGATCAACAAATTAGTCTGTCTTTAATGATTGCATTTTGTCTGATTGTTGTAAATACCACTGCAAATAGATCTATTTCCCCCCCTAAAAGTGAATACAAGGAGATAAATTCTTCACCCCAAAATAGATGTTTAAATTATTTTTGTCTTTTGCGCAAAGAACCCCCCCCCCCTCACAAATATGCAAGATGATTATAATTTCCTAATTAATTTATTTAAAGTAATTGTTTGACTCTGAAATGTTAGAGTCCTTGGGTTTTTTTTTACTTTATAATGGGAATTATAACTTCTTACAAATTTTCTGAAAATAAATGGAATATTGCCTACCTGTAGCAGTATTGAACTTTTCTGGGAATTTGTGTGCATATACCAAAAAATCCAAGTGAGTCACATTTCATTTTGGGATACTTATTAAAATGTGAGAAATATGCAAGTAGCAGTATGTTTATGATGTGATGGAATTAAGTAGAAATAAGTTCTTGATGCAGTCCATGATCCAATGTTATAAATACAATATAATGAAATGTTTTAAAGTGTAGGCATGAATTGTTTTTTTGATGGGACATCTATTTGGAGAAAAGAGTAAGACTTAGTAAGTTGTATATACCTCAGTAGGGAGTAAGCTAGAACCTAGGTTCTAATCATGATAAACCCAACATGATGACATATGCATTGTTATATCATGACATCAGCTCTGCCCTAGTCGCATGGCGTTTCATGTATGTTTGTAAAGACTGAAGTTTGATCGTGATTTCACAACATACAATTCATTTCTTGCAAATGTTTTTAGGCTGAAATTTTTCTTCGTAACATTGGAAATATCCAAATGCAAGGCATTTAAAACTGCAAGCTCTTTTCTATGGTCTAACATAGAATGAAAAATGCTTAGAACTTTAGGCTAGTTGTTCTTTCTTCTTCCAAGGAAGAATATAGTTGCAAACTGCTTCCAAAAGTGTTGCAAAGAAAACTGTAGAGATTTCTTTAATTACAGATTGTTTTCAACTTACAAACACAATGGAGTCTGGAACTTCAGTCATAAATTGTAGCATAAGCTGAGGCACTTCACTTGCGACTGAACTCAATTTTGTAATTAATTTATGATGATTGTAAAATGAGTTATCAAAGTTGTTAAGCAATTCCTAGGATCAGTAAGCAACCCAGCAATCCAGCATACCCAGTGATGCCATAAATTCCAAGTGTGCAAAATACAATCTGAACACCAGCAGGTTAACAGTCATAACTTTGAGAACAGGCCATAAGAAGTTTTTTAAGTTCATCATTCCTCTTAATAGTCATAGTTATGAGCAGTTGTAAGTTGAGGATAGTCTGTAGCCAAGGCTAACTTGAAGGCAAAACAAAAAGAGTTTTTGATACAGGAAATGCAGTTAGTGTTATTAAACATCTAATTGTAGGTTAAATATATAAAAGAAAAGAGAAAATAATATTTACTAATACCTTAGGTGAAATGATTGAATGATATGTTATTTGTTAATAGTAGCCACTTAAGCTCCTATAGTTTTAAATGGTTCAATGAAACAGGCTTCAAATAGCATATTATGTATGAATGATGGATGTACAACTTGAAAAGAAAGTTCAAAGTTGGACTAACCATATCAAACAAATTTTGCCTGCAACATGGTGTGAATTGGAATTATTTGATCTTCCTTAATGCCAGCAGAACAGCAATAGAGCTGTGTGACTTTTACACAATATCATATCTATTTTGAAGGAGTGTTGAAAAATAAAATTCACTATATTTGGAAGATGCTTGGAGCCAATAGAACCAGGGTAGACTAGTTGACTTACTAAGGAGAATGATTGGGGTTATTTTTATTGTACGTCCTTGATTTATTGGAATATTAGTCAGACATGGGAAACTTTGCAGTCTGCATTATAAACACCCATGTGGCTGTGCAGTGCTGAGAAAGTTGGTGGTTATAGACAAGCTGTCTTTCCAGAAAGCTTATCTATCAACAGCTTTTGATATTCACACTGCTGAGTCTTTGATCAGCTTCCAAAGATCGCCATGGTTTCCTGGAATACTGTTCAAGAATCACAGAACTAATGAATCTTTCAAAACATTCTACAAAAGAGAAAGAGAGAGAGAGGAAAGAAAAAAATTAGTTCAATATTGTCAAATTATTGACAATAATTGAACAATACAAATTAATGTGTGTATATGTGTGTGTGTATATATATATCTATATATCTATATATCTATATCTATCTATCTATCTATCTATCTATCTATCTATCTATCTAT
>BLBF01000026.1:25529252-25562494 GCA_015471245.1 Laticauda colubrina
TATGTATGTATGTATACATATACATACACACACACACACACACACACACACACACACCACTAAAATTTCTATTGTGACTAGCAATAGATAACTGGAGAAGAAAGAAATTGTTGTTATTCTAAACAGTTTTTGGCTACTGCAAAAAATAAGTAATTGAAGGATGCAGGAGGCATTGGAAGAAAGTCCACATTGTTAGAAGTTTATAGATGCCAGACAGTCACATTAATGTAAATCTGCTTGCGCCTACAGGCATATAAAACCTAAGCATTCTGTTCAGTCACTAGATATGTCAGTTGTTCAGTATAAGTGCTTTTAAAGTGCTTGGCACTCCTGGTTTCACTTTAACTTTAAACATCACAACTGAAGACTTTCAGAAAGAAAACAAGGCTAAAATAAACAGATCCTCCAGACTCTTTGTGTCTTTGAAATGCCCCCTTTCAAAAAAAAATCAGATTGCACAGTTATTCTTCAATAAAGTGGAAAAGAGTTTCAAGAAATTGGCCAATTCAGTAATTTTATATAAGAAATAAAAAGAACTTAATCAGAGCAGAGGGCATGGAACTAGCTTTCTGAAATTTAATTGAACGTTCATAAATGTTGAATGTAAATTGAATGGTGAATGTTATTAAAATTGATCACATATCTTTGTACAGTCACGTTTCTAAGCTTATTGAATACAGCACATTTTGTTGTACATTTTTCATGTATAATTCTAACAGCTGCTTTAAGTGTTTTAGATTCACATCATGTATATCGTATGTATTAGAGATACTGGTGGAAAAATCTGCAAATTATTCATTAAACTTTCCCAACCATGGATATTAAAAAATTGGTTAGGAAAACCAAAATATCACACTATAGAGCAGTAAGTCTCCACATACAATAGCTTTAGAATTAAGATAAAAGAAACAAAACAATCAGATTAATACAAACAAAATCAGTTTAGGTTTGTCGCTCAAAAGAACAAGACTTAACTTACTATAAGGTGGACCATTATGTGCCAAATCCTAGCTTTCTTGAGAAGTCTGTGCTTCTGAGAAAGGTGGAAGGACAGATAAAAAGGACAGCAGAAACAAATTGGAGAGACTTCAACGAAGCAGTGATTGGGTATAACATTGGAAAACCTAGAGATAGAGAACAGACCATAATGAATCTCTGTATGATCATTGACAGTTGATAATGACTTGATAATATCATTATAATTATCATTATAAATAATGTCATAACATAGTTATGAGAGATGTGTCACAGATTTTTATTTTTCAATTCTCTGTGTCTTAGCTGTTTTAAAGCCCATTATCTGCAATTTGGTAGAGAGTAGAAGTACAGGCAGTCCTCGACTTAACAACCATAGTGGAGTCCAAAATTTCTGTTGCTGACAGTTGTTAAGTGAGTTTTGCCCCCTGTTATAACTTTTCTTGGCAAGGTTGCTAAGCCTGCAGTTGTTAAAATAGCAACCTGATTGTTAAGTGAATCTGGCTTCCCCATTGACTTTACTTGTCAAAAGGTCGCAAAAGGGGATCACATGAGCCCAGTATGCTGCAATTGTCATAAGTACAAGTCAGTTGCCAAGCATTTTTGATCATGTGACCATGGGGATGCCATTTTTTTCTGTGGCAGTGTAACTTCAAGCAATCATTAAACAAATCATTGTCCCTCAAAGATTACTTATATTAATCTCTTGCAGCAAAAAAAAAAAAAAAGCATTTAAAAGTTAAGCTAATTTATTTTTATCTGAAATTTCATGTTATGGCAAGGTTAGTTTTAAGTTATGGTACAAGCAACAGACCAGGAAGTGAATGCTTTTTCTCTGGTATTTATATGAATTAATAGGGTTATTACAATCTGTTTGTATATAAATCTGTTTGAAAGAATTAAATCAGAAAGTTAGATTTTCATTAAACAAAGTGGCTAAATCATGCTGCCTCCATTTTGGACCAGCAGTCTTACTGAAGAAGCTTAGAACCATGGGAAATTTTCTCATTGGTTGTCTTAGTTCTCTTAAGTCCATAACTTTTGACCTGTGATGAACTGATTTTTGAACATTTCAGAGGGATTATCTTCTTTCATCTACAGTACAGAACTTCAGGCAGACATAACTTGCTTACAAAATAATATCTTCAGGTGAGATAAGTTTGTGTTTTCAAATGAACTGCAGAGATTTCTGGTAAACAGATTCCCAAACACACAAAGGTGTTGTTTTATGCATTTGTTGACAGAATCTGAACAGGTCCTGACTATCCAAAGAGCCGTAGTCTTGCTGAAAAATCCAAAGCAATTCTTTAATCTTTTGAGAGAGAGGTGAGAGAAAAACTTTATAAATTATGAAATATTTAAAACTGGAGAAAAAGAGAAGGGAAAAACATTAGCTACAGTTAGTCCTTGATGGACGATCACAACTGGACCAGAATTTCCATTGCTATGTCAGGTGGCTGCTAAGTGAGTCACATAGAATATATCACATCTTCTGTTAGGATTGCATGGAGTAATCAGTCTCATATCATATCCCTGTCTTCATCCATTGAGAAGCAAGTATTGAAAACAAGTAATATACTCGGGGAAAGGTGATATTTTCAAAGTGAATTGTCAAATTAAATTTGCCCCAACTGTTTTGTTGGTTGGGCTGAAGAAGACCTATGGTATTGGACAATAATAAACTTTTTAAATTGGTTTTTTTCTTGGTCAGAAAAGGAACAGATGGCTACAAACAACTTAGTCTAGCTCATAGTTATGATTTAGCAACTCTTAAGTATTTAAATGTATAGTTCCATTGTACAGTAGAGGATTAGCATATTGTTCTAAATTTAGAGCTGATATCTCCAAGGGTTCCTTATGCTTCTGTAACCAGAAGAATTCAAGCAAAACTGTTCAGTTACCTATGGTTACTGCAGAGGTATATTCATATGTCCTAATGCATTTGACAATGATGACAGGATTATATCTTATTATAATTTGTAGTTATACATGTTGACATCAAGGGTTATGGTTGCCTTTATTATTCTGTTGGTAATTGTATTTTGTATCATTGCTGTGATCCTATAGATCAGGGGTATCAAACTGGATTTCTTCGAGAGCCGGATCAGCATTGCAGTTTTCCTCCGTGGAACTGCTGCTGGGGGGGGGGGGAATGGGACAGATGCCTCCTGCAGCACCCTGCTGGCCAAAATGGGATGGGGGGGGGGCTTTGTGCAGGTCCCCCTGCATCCCATTTTCAGCCTGAATGTTGTCCTGCAGCACCTTGCTGGCCAAAATATTTTGGCTAGCAGAGTGCTGCAGGAGGCCGTCCAGGCCAAAAACGGGGCCGTGCATGGCCTCTCTACTCTCCGTTTTTGCTAGCAGAGGCATGCAGGCTGGTTCTTTGCTATTTCCAGGTCAGCCCTATGGACCAGATTTAAGCACCCGTGGGCTGGATCCAGCCTGAAGGCCTTGAGTTTGACACCCCTACTCTAGAATTATAAATATAGAAGCAGCATAAAAACACTTCAAATTACAACAAAAGAATCACAAAAATGTCACATTAATTAATTTCTAGAAATGTTAACAGTAAAAAAAGATTTTAAGAGCTGCTATAATTTGCGTCAAATTATTTGTACTGCCTTTGCAATACTCATTACATATTTGCTTATACTTTCTTTCTGATTTTAAATGTTAAAATTGCATTTTTAAGAAGGAAAACATTCTATTCGACTATTTAAAGTTCATAAAGAAAACATGCTTGCTCACCTCTCTCAATTTGTTTTTATATTCTTTAACTGATGTCCTGAAAAAAAATGCTTTAAATGGAGTCATATGAATATGAAAGTAATCAAGTTAAACAATAAATAGGAAAAATAATGGGATAGAATGTAGCAAGGATATAAAAGAAGAAAACAGAAAATTATTCAGCAATTATCTGTTTCAGCCATATTTGCCAAAATGCTTAATGACTTTTACAGGAACATTTTTGAAATCTTCATGTATTATTGTCTTTGAAATTATTTGCATCACTGGAAAAAAAACCTTGGTGTATCATACAACAAGACACTCCTTTCACTTCATTGTTCAACAGTGATAGACCAGTTGTTTTTAATCTTAATAAGTGAGTTGATTTGTTTTTGGAATTTGTGCAGCTGAATTCAGCTGAAGAAATAATAACGAGGATAATTTTTTAAGGGAATAAAGAAAGAAGTCTATCAGGCTCTGAAATAAAGTTAACTTTTATCAGGTGTCATAGAAATCCATCAGAACAAAATTACATTGCTTTAGTGTTTACAGCTTAAACTGTTGTTGGTTACCTTGAAATATTTGATTTTTCTGCCATGTTTAGGTTAAAGCAAATAAATGTTCTTATTATTGAAGTAGTAAAGTTACTTAATCTTTTTCATAAGGAAACACAATGCTGGAACATTTTAATATTTTTGATAGAGGCTTGATTTGTGCCCCATTAATGGATTTTTATTGCAACTTTTTATACATAGGGCCATATGACAACTTCAGACACATTCTTCTTTGTTTTAAAACTAAATAAAAGCAGCTCTTTTTGCTATTTGGATGGGAGATAATTTGGAAAAATCTGACTGCATATTGGACTGGGAAGTTGAAAAATATTGCAAGAGAAAACCTTCAGTATTATTCATAAATAAAATAACATGGATATGTCCATGGAATCACCAGGAGTTTCGATTAAGTAGAAATTTAGATATTTTCCTTATGTTTTAACTAATGTTAGAAAAAACTTTATTGAGTTTCAAAAAAGCTCTGAGCTCAAAATAATTCTTCATTATATTTTCCCACCCAAATTTTCTATTAAGATAGTGATTAAAATAAATGAAGAAACTTCTTCATTCAGCAATATGGTCTTCCATGGAAAAAAGAACTATCCATGGATTAAAGAAATTTAATATAAATTTGATTATGAATGCCATTTAAGTGTAGCAGAATAGGATTTATTTAAGTCTGGCCCATAGGACTGGGAAATCCACTGGGAAATGTATTTACATAAGCTCTTTTTCAGTCAAGAAGATATGGGACTTTTAAATTTTTTCATTGCCATACTATAAAGTAGGTATATTTGTAGTTTTTTCTGTTATTTCAAAGTAGGTATATTTTTTGCTGTTTTTAAGTATGGTGAGGAGCTATGGTAGCATATTCTATTTTTGGCACTAAAATATAACGGCTGGCTTTGCCAAGACAAAATAACTTTTATATAGTTAAGACAGAATGTAAATTGATACATTGATTCATGTAGGGTTTCAGATTGAGTTAAGGATTTCTTAAATTTCTATTTGATGTTTCTTTCAAAAGCCAACACACCAACCTTCCTTATGACAAAACTTATTTTGAAACCCATAAATGATACTATTGCCTTTATCTTGTAATGATTCTTTTATTACCGTAGAAGGCCGGTGTGCATAAATAACTTGCAGCTAAAATTTCCTTATATTTAGCTGGTTCTACATTTTCACCTTTCTACCTTTTTTTGTGTGCTTTTTTCCCATCATTCAAAGTTTCTTTTTTAAAAAAGGAGTCATAGGATGAAGAGGGGGTGGGCCTGGGTCTTCCTCCCTTTCCATTGTTCTACCTGCTTCCTGCTCTGCCCAACCAGACTTTACCCTTCCCCAGTTTCCTCCACAGCCAACGGAGCCACACTCCCACTCCCTGTCTTCCTCCTGGGATTCAGACACCGACAGGGGCATGACAAAGTAACTGTAAAAACCGAAGTGGCTGACTTATATTCCTTAATCTTGGCAAACATGAAATTTCTTTCATTACATATATTAGTTAAAGAAGAGTTAAGGACAGAAAGAAAAAAGTTTTTTTTTCAAGCATTAGTCTGTCCTGGCAACCATTAACAGGCACATAGATACACACTCAAACTTACCTACTATTCAAAAGAGAAAATCAACAAACTGGAAAAAGAACAAAAAGACTCAAACATCATCTCACACAATTAACAGCCAGATGAGAAGAAAATAACACCAAGAATAACATTAGATTAGACTAACAATCAAGAAGCAAACAATACTCCATTCAACAAACTGCAAAACAGTAAACAACCCAACTAAAGAACCACTTCCATCTGCAAGGCATGCCATTAGAATATAAATTTAGAGCAAAACTCTATTAACACTGATGATGTTGCCTGGTTTGGTAATGAACTTTTTGCAATGAGACAACCAAGCTCAGAGAGCATCTCATTGGTCTATTTTCTTAGTATTCATTGACATTTATTTAATGGCTATAAACTGCCAGATATCATGAGTTAGTCAGTATATTTTGCCTTTAAAACTATTTGCCAAGAGTAGAGTACTTTTAATGCTGAAAATGCTACTCTATGACCACAATGAAGATTTGGATTTGACATGATTTATGATGAAAAAAGCATTTTGGAAAATCATTTTATCTCCCCTGCAGCAATAACTCAACATCAGCATTCATGCATGGATTTATCTTAAATACAGGGAACCATATGCTTCATGATTCTTAGCAGATAATGCATTTTACAAAATTTTGCTTTAGTTCATATTGACTTCATTAGTTCAGAGAAAGCAACCCATCATATTCCTTCCCTTTGAACATATTCCATTATAATTTAAGTTTCCTGAATTATTCATCATCATCTCACGTACACTGTAACTATAAACCCTTCGTTGTGATTTATTTTCCCCAGGTACATCATGTACTTTTCCATAAAAAAATATTCATACATTTCTTATTAGCAAGTGTTTATTATTATACACACCCCATTCTTGTGTTTAAATAAATGGATATATCTTATCTTCTTCACTCTTTCCTTCCTCAGCATTCTTGTTAAATTAAATCTTGGATTCTTGTTAAAAGAAACAGTTGATCTAGAAACATGGTAAATAAATGCATTTCTCAAATCAGTTCTGGATTTTCTGTTTATAAATTATTGGTATCAAATCTACATCATGCATTCCAATGAATAAATGTGTGCTACTTCAGCATAATAACTTACTTGAAAATTAGAGTTGTAAAGAAATACTGTTTTTTTTGACTGACCAACGTGGTATTGGTTTTCCTATAAAACACATTTTTTGTGTGAATAGAGAAGAATTTCAAGGGTTTTTTTGTCCTCCCCAAAATTGAGAAAATTGTTTTTGGATTAGTTCCCCCCTAGATGTGAACTGAGTGTATTTTAAGTGCTATTGCTATTCAAATGCCCTTTTTTTTGTTTTGTCCTGTCTCTTCATAAAACTTTATCAAATTCTTAGGAAACCATAGATTTGCATGGAAAACAGCTTGGAAAACCTGCTCTAAAGCACTCTATTTCTTCTGAATGTTGAAGTGCTGCACAACACTACAATTTACATTAGGGGTGTCAAACTCACACTGTCACGGCAGCATCATATGATGTATCATGACCTTTTCCCCTTTACGAAACTGGGCATGGGTGTGGCCAGTGTGTGATGCATCCAACCTGCAGGCTGCAAGTTTGACAGTCCTGATTTACATGATCATAATCTTGGGGTAGAATCCTGAAAATACCACCAAATGCAGGCAGGGTAATTATTGTAATTGTTGTAATTTTTCTCTCAATAATGTTACCAGTATCCTGTTTTTTGCAGTTCCTTCCTCATCTTGCTGAAATTTTCAAATTCGAACTTCAATTATCTAGTTAAGCCATTCTCATTTATAACTATAAGTGTGACAGCAAAAAGAATCGAATGAAAATTTAATTTTATTTATAAGTTATTTTTCCACTTGCTGTACCTGCATGCAAACATTTTAAAAATAAAACACAAGTTTAAAGGTGTATTTAATCTGAACAACAAATCTGTATGAACTAAAATATCTACTACAAAACAAAATAGTTAATTTTCTTTCTCTCAGTTCAGCCTTTTCATACCAGTAGGAAGAAAAGAAAAAAACCCACCAGTTTTTTTTTTTTTAAGTTATTTTCCTTCACACTAAATTAGCCATATGAGGTAGCGGTTGAATAGGCAAATGAAATGTATTATTACAGTTTTTAAATCTCCAGAAACAACCATTTCATTTTATTCTGTGTTGGTCAAACCCTGCCTCAACTAATGTGTTCAGTCTAGGGCACCATAATTTTACTCTGATAAGGTTGTGACTAGAGAAAAAGCAGTTGGTGGTACTGGTTAAGGTGTTAAACCAGGGCATACCTGGTTCAAGCCCACTTTTAGCCATGAAAAATCACCAATCTTTTCTCATCAACTTACCTCATAGAACAGGAATGTCAAAAGTGGCAGCCCATGGGACAGATGCATCACACGTAGGCCATGCCCACCCCAGCTCCACAAAGGGGGAAAATGATACGATATGTCATATGATGGCAAAGTGATGCTGCAAGTTTGACACCCGTGTCATGGAAGATAAATTGAAGTGAAGCCCCCAGATTAACTGTCTTGAGCCTTCAAGTAAATAAATAATGGAAATATACATTTGGCTGGACATATTCTTGAAGTAAGATGTTGGGCTAGAATCATCTTTATTGTTGCATTAATGTACAAAGTTACTACCAATTTTAGTAGTTTGGTAATTAACTGAACAAGGAATCTGTCTCTTAATGATAGGGCAATAACTCATTGCTGTTGCAGAATGTGCTTTATTTGTTAGGATAAAAGGCTGTCATGTGTGATTAATAGCAGTGTTTGTGTTTACATTTTAAAGTAACACTTCATAAAGGAATATGAACGTCATATGTTTGGTAGGGCAAAACATAGAAAAGGAATTTTGCTATTTGAGCTTTGTACAATTTTCCATGTTCTGTTCTTTATGTGTCGTACCAAGGATATCTTGGAATGATCTGAATTTCATTTTTTTCCTTTGAATACAATTTCCTGTAATTAAGTCTAAATTAATTTTAAATTAAATTGTGATCCACTTCTATTTCTCCTATCTGTTTTAAAATACCTTCTAAGGGAAAGGCTTGTTACTCATTATTTAAAAGAAGAAGAAAAACATTCTACTGGGGAAAATTTTTGAAAGATTGTCATCAAATCAATCTTGCCCTGGCAATTGTGCAGTATTTTCAAAAGTTATTTGTCATTGCTTTTTCTTTGGTCTGAAAGAGGTTGATAGTTGAAAATCTCACCCAAAGATTTTGTGCCAACATCAGATCTAGAACTCACAGTTTCTTGGCTTCTAATCTTCCAAAACTACATCACACACTGGTTCTTGAGGAAACATTGATTAAGTGCTATTCTTCTTTGAAAAAAAATTGGATTCTTTATATACTGTACACGTTGTTTGAAATCCTGCAGTATCCTCAATGGATCATAATTTGTCACATTTGCAAGTAGTTCACACTTACCAATGATAATTTGGATCGGAAATTCAGTTGTTAAGGCGAATCATAAGTTATAATGTCACGTGACCAATTTAGGATAACAGTTCTGGCAGTCCCAGTGGTTGTTAGGCAAATCCCAGGTAGTCAAACTTTCCCACAGTCACATGATCACCATTTGTGACCTCCTGCTGGCTTCCTCGTTGACTTTGCTTATCGAAAGCCCGCAGTGAAAGTTGCCAGTGGTGATCATGTGATCACAGAGATGCTATGACATATGCAACTGTGAGAACCCATCATAAGTACTCCTCATTCAATGCCATCATAACTTTTAATGGGCACTGACTGAATGGATATTACACAAGGACTACCTGTACAAAAAGATGGTTTAAAAAAAACCCTCTTAACTTCAAATGCAGTTTCTAAAAAATAGGAGAGAAAAAACTACATTTGCACATAATGGTACTAAGGTGCTGGATTTCTGCTTATTTCTGCAGATTATTTCTGCTTTCTATTTCAGATGTCCTAGCATAGATCACAATTTAACAAAAAAAAAAAGTTTTTTTCAATATGGTGTCTGAATCTGAGAGCTTCACAACTTGCATACCAAAGCAGAATTTGTTAGCTGAAAAAAAAAAAAAAAAGCAAGTTGGTTGTTGGGTACATAAAGAAGCCACATGTGATTATTTTTTTGACTACCTGTTAACAATGCCTGCATCCCATCCCAATCCTGTAATCATAATGATTCAGTCTCCTTTATAACAGTAGCTTGTAAACCAAGGGTGTCAAACTCACGGCGTTACACCAGCGTTATGTGACATATCGGGACTTTTTTTCCCCCCTTCACTAAAACAGGTGTTTTGGTGTGTGGCCAGCATGTGACTCATTCAGCCCATGGGCTGGGAGTTTGACAGCCCTGATGTAGACTTATATACCACTTCATAATGCTTTATAGCTCTTTCTAAGTAGTTTTCAGAGTCAACATACTGCCTTCAATAATCTGGGTCCTCATTTTACCAACCTCAGAAAGATGGAAAATTGAGTCTTGATCCCTCCAGAAGTTAGATCTGTTATAAATTAGTATTTGGCTTAATTTTGGTTAGTTTGTCCTATTAAGAAATAGCTTTTGAGTTTTTAGCAGCTTGTCTATTTCTACACCTGATTTTTTCCAGTTTCATAGGAATTGAATCGTGGAACATAAACAATCTGCAGGAAAGACATTTTTTCCTTGCAGTGAGTAGAGCAAAATAACTTCCTGTGATTAACCATTCAGTCAAAGAAAGAGAAATGCTTGGATTCTAGACACAGACGTCTTTGTGTCGCTACTCATACAAATTGTGAAATACAAATTCCTTTCTTGCCTTATGGGACTGGAGTTGCAGGTAATGGAGAGAAGCATTTTATATGTGAAAGGAAAGAAAAAGTACATTTAGACAGCTCCTTTTGGAAAATTGCAGCCCAAGGGTATAATAAAGAGACTAATTCTATGAAGTCCAAATCGGCCTCAGACACATTAAATTGTGAAGTGTGAGAATGACACCATCAATTATGGCTGCTCTACTTAAATGTAAATGAGAGCTGTGATAATGTTTTGGATAATGATTTTTGTAATAGTACAATCAGAAGGTTTCATGTATCTCACACAGAGGAACAGTTTATAGTGAAATGCTTTCTGCTTCCTTCAAGTCTAGAAACAGATATTTAAAGTGGGCTTTAATGCCTGTAATCATTATTTGGATATTCTGACAAACTTTAATCCAACATTTAAGATGACTTTACACAACACACATTAAATGAGTTAATGTTGGGTGGTCATCTTTAATAAGAAACTCATTCCAAAAAGAAGAAATACATCCTATGGATATTGTTCATTCTTATAAATATGTTTTCATGTGGTGAAGAAAATAAACAAGGGGAAATGTCTTGTCCTAAGACTAAAACAATATTCAAGATGTTCCCGCTTGGATGCATTTATTGTATTCATCATTTTATTGCTTTCTTGAACAGGTCTGTTATTTCCTTTTCAATATTCTGCTTTGACCAAAGTGTCATGAACGGACTATTTTCTCAATCTGTTCTCTAACCCTGATGCACTTTTGGCTGGGTTCAGCCCTACAACTATAGTTTGCAAATCAGAGTTTATCACTTAACATTTTGTATGAAAATGATCAACATTAGTTTATGCAATAAAACATAAGATAACTAAATGTCTGTGGGGATTCTCAGTCATCCAGGTCATAGTTGTCTCAAAGGTGCTTCTCCCCCCCCCCCCCAAAGAAAAAAGGCAACTGGATTGTTTTCTTAAGGAAGAAGTAAAAAGCTTCTTGGATGGGAAGCAAAACAACTTTTTTCTTCTTAAGAAAAAAAAACACAACAGTCCAGTTGCCTTTTGAAAACAGCACCTTTGAGATACATAACTAAAGTTTGCTTAACTCAACCAGTGGCGGATAAAAGCTCACTGGTGCCCTAAGCACTGTCAAATCTTGGTGCCCCCCCCTTGTATATACTGCACAGAGAAAGCCATATTCTCAATTTTGTTTTGACCCCTTTGAGCCTGGTGCCCTAAACATTGCTCAGTCAATTAGACACCACTGAACTCAACATGTAAACTTAGTCTCATGCAGAAGTTACTTGTATTAGCTGCAGAAAAAAAAATAAGACTTAGAATGCAGGAATGCATATGGAAGGACAGATTGTGTTGCCTTCTTTTCTGTCAACTGTGTTAGCTTCATATCTTGGCAATTCAACCTGGTAGAGGAGAGATTAAGCCAGAACATAGGAGCTGACTGACACTCTATGAATCTTCATAATGGCAATGTCAAGAAAGCAGTGCAGCTTTATTATACTAGCTGGCTGTTTTGCTTTGATTTTCTCCTAGAGATAAGGTTAATTAGCTTTGTTAGGGCAGTGGGAAAGGAATGACTTAAACTGTAACAGCTGGTACATTAGAGAGGCCACATCGCACAGCTGTTGTGGTAGAACCCCACCTAGATTTAACCTTTCCTGACCAGACAGCTGAAGGGGGTGTTATTTTCTTGATTTATATTTTAATGAAATCATTTTGATTAGAGACTGCCAATTCTTTGAAATAAAAAAACAGCTTATATTTTCTAGCAATTTGCATTTTGTTTGTTTGTTTGTTTTTCTTTTTAAAATAGAAATAGCCCACTAAAAGGAAAGAGAAACATTCATGTGCATTTTTGTGCCATTTATGAACTACCTTTCTACAAAATAAACAAGTCTCTTAAGCATAGCTAGTAATCTGCCAGCCTCACGATATACAAATAGCTGAAAGACATTAAGGGAATTAATGGTGCACAGGTGAGTCAGGAATATTTTTATTAAGTGAGGAACTATGCAAAACAAATGGCTTCTTCAATCAAGGACACATTTTATGAAATTAATGTGGAAGGGCTAATTTCTACAGGGAACCTGTACACTAAACCAGGACCAAAATAATCTAGTTAAAAAAATTAGAAGCCTTCAAACTAAATTGAAATTATAGATTTCTTTTTGCACTGTTTTCATACCATAGCTGTATACATTGGAGTAAATAGATGTAGGTTATTTTTGTCTGGCTTTATGTTGAATATATAAAGATGTATATTAAAATTAGCAACTCCATTTACTGTACCATGTCAAATATATTTATTGTTCTAGTTTTTATATATGTCACCCAACTTTCTTTGTTCTCCTCAAAACTAGATCTACAAATCTTGAATTCTCCCATGTTTCTGTTGATGATTAGCATGCTTTTTACCTACACACTGGTAAATAATTGTTCTTTTGCTAAGAAATTTCAGGAAGCTAAGCAGATATAACAACTGTGTTAACAAAATAGATAGCTTACCAAACCTATTGTCAGGCTCAAAGAAATGCAAGTTCAATTTTTTCCCCCAAATCTGTGGGTAAGTTGGAAAGTGATAGAGGCAAAGTAGTGCTTGTGCCAATCACAATTGGGACCAGAATTTCTGTTGCTAAGTGATGGCACAGTGGTAAGAATGCAGTACTGCAGGCTACTTCTGTTGATTGCAGGTCAATTCTCACCGACTCAAGGTTGACTCAGCTTTCCATCCGTCCATTGGTAAAATGAGGACTTGGATTGTTGGAGGCAATAGGCTGATTCTGTAAAGCAGTGTGAAGCGGTATATAAATCTGAATTGCTATTGTACCCAATTTTGCCACAATTTGTAAACAAATCACTGCAGTTAAATAATCATGAAGTTGTTAAGCAAATTCAGGTTCTGCCACTGACTTGTCGGATGCCAGATTAAAAGATCACAAAGAATGCAGAGACACTAATACATACTAATACATGCTAATACATACCAGTTACCAAGTGCCCAAATTTTGATCATGTGACCCTAAGGATGCTGAAACAGTTGTAAGTGCCAGGTTTAGTTATAAGTCACTTTTTCAGTGATATTGTAATGTTGAATGGTTCAAAATGACTGGCTGTAAATTGAGGACTACTTGTACTAAACCTTAAGCATAAGAAGTTTAATTCAGTTTTTGCCAATAACCCAATTATATTTTATATAATTGGCTTATTTTAACATAAAGTAACTGAACATACAGTAACCATTTCAGAACTAAAAAATTATGTCTGCTGGAAGTGTCGGATATTCCATAAACCCTTGTCTCTGAAAGTAATTACAACATTTCATTACATTACATGAACCAACTACAGCACTATCCAATACTAAATATCTCAGCATGGATATTTGACAGGACACTCCCTTTTAAATAGCATTGCCTGAACACTAAGGCTAAAGTTAGCTGGAGGGACAATATCATCAGTAAATTGATAAATGAGACATGGATAGCTCAACCATCATGTTGCACACATCAGCTTTGGCTTTGAGTGTCTCTGCAGCAGAGTATGCTTGCTCCAGTGTGGGACGCATCTACACATGCAAAATAAATTGATACTGCCATCTATGAAGCAGCACTCTTAGTGATCAGATATTTCAATCCTATACCAATTAAGAAGTTATATCTCCTCACTAGCATTGCCCCACCTAAGCTCAGGAGAGAGGTAGCAGCAGATGCTGAGGAACAAAGCAAGAAAATGATCCTTGACTTCTGAGTGGGCATATGCCCCAAGCCCATTTGTTTAGATCTAGGAACAGCTTTATGGCAAGAATGAACATTCTTAGATACATAATAACAAAGTCAAATTAAAAGATGGAGGAAGGAGACCATCAAGCAAACAATAATATTAAATAAGTATGTGGCTGGAGGAACTGACCTCCTTTATGCTACTTAGAGGACCTGATAGTTGGAGTACCTAAGCATAAAACCAATATGCTGAAGTGGAGATTCTGAGCAGAAAACCACCTGCTGTGTGAATGTGGAGAGATGCAGACCCCAGCCCATCTGCTGCTATGAAACATGTACAGATAATGACTCATTTTTGACCAATGTCAAGAAGGTGGCTTCATTCTGGCAAAAGCAAAAAAAGATAGATGGAGACATGGAAGAAGAAGATCACATCACATCGCTGGTTCCTTAATGCTGGTCAGGCAGGGATCAGCAGGATTTGGGCACAGCAGCCAACCAAGAGTATTCATTGCTGCCAGACCTTTTCAATGATTTTGGTAGCAGAGAGTCTTGCCTTTTTTAACTTGATCAGATCTCCAACTTTTTTTATGGAAATAATGTTGGAAGCAGGCTAGATTATGGTGTTCGTACTACACAATTGACTAGCAAAAGGACAATTAATTCTTATCCACTTCTGACAAGGCATTGATGTTTGTTTGTGCTTTAGCCCTTGTTAAGCCCTTTGAACAAATCTAGTCAATTAAAAGCTCTCTGTGTATTAATAATTACTGTCAGAACAGTAATTATTATTCCATTAAAATATCAAAAATCTGTTAAGATCCAGAGACAAGAAGCCAAGTAATTCCTTCCTAACGATGCAGGCTTTGGGTGAATCTTTATCTTTCAGATAGCTCAGGATGGAACCGCTTTTTTTTCCAAATCAAATCAAATCAAATCAGTATTCAGATTTTAACGTGGCCATGTCAACATCCTGGGAAAAGAGTCATTCAGCTGGTGTAAGTTGGGGGATGGAAGTCATCAGGCTTAATTTGAATTTTTGCCCTCTGAATTAATTCGAGTTGACCTATTTGAGCAATGATGGAAGAATTTTTTATTTTGTTTGCCCTGATCTATCCCCTAGTGAGTCTATGCTTGTTATTTTTTAATGAAACCATTTTCAAGGCCTGTTGTTTTTGGTACAGAGAATGCAGGAGGATGAATTTATCTATTTTTATATTGTTTAGAAAGATAGATGGTTGCCAAAACCACCCACTTGCAATATGGTGAGTTATGTCTCTCTCTTTTTGTTATGATTGTTGATATGTATGTTCTTTTATTCTTGCATGTACCATTTAGTTGTTTTTAACTCTGTGCCTCACAATAATTTTTTTAAAGATTTCTCTGAAAAAAACCAAAATTATTTTCACAAGGGGGAAAAAGAGAGAACATCATAACAAAATATTTATCAAAGCCTTATGTTTGCATACTAGCATTTATTTTAATATCTGATCCTTATAGCACATATGTAAAGATTACAAAGTGCTTCTTATTGCTGAAAATAGGGAATAAGATGGAAAACAATTCTTATTTTTCTCAACTTCGTTCACCTTTCATGACTGGAGAAAATGATGTACTTACTGGTTCATCAGATACTCCTTCCAGGATACTGAGAAATTCACTCCAAGAGGATTGATATGTAAGTATCTAAGATCAAAACTCTGTTCTTAAGTTAAAGTGCATAAAGTTGATAAGTCCATATATAATACTTCCTAAAACAAAGATGACTATACTGCTAAATAAAGTCAATGTCTATTCATTATCACGACAAAGTGGAACAGACCAACATTTCTTGATTGTTCATTCCCCCCCCCACCCGACATTTTGTAACCCATACTTCATATTTTCCATTGCACATATGGAAGCAAGCACCATTTCTGTGGCCCAATCTCTTTGCTTATAAGATATCAAGCTGAAAATGGTAAGATTGAAAGTCAGGTAGTTACTGACATTTCCTGGCCTACTCAAGCATCTAGATTAGCTGGATCAGCAGTGCAAACACAATTCTTTTTGTGAATGAAACTTGAAATCAAACCTCAGTAATAAAATAACATGCAGCTTACTGAGTTCTGCTCTTTCTAACAAAGATATCTCTGCAAGATGTAACAATTTCATTTCAAAATGTAATTATAAAGCTTTAAGCCCATGTCACACTGCCCAACGGATGCAAAAAGGACACAGCGGACGAGCAAAATGTTCCATCCGTTGTTATCCGCTCTCAAAAGGGGCAAAAATTTGCATAACCAGAGCAGATAACACGGACGCGGGGAGGACGCAGGGCGGATGCAAAGTAGATGCGGAATGGAAGCCCAGAGGATGGAAGTGGATAGGAGCGGATGGCACGTCCGCTAGGCTTCCGGGGGGCCGCAGCAAAGCGGACGCGGAACGGAAAGAGCGGATGCAGAGCGGAAGCCTAGTGGATGAAGCGGATGCACAGCGGATGCACAGTGGATGCACAGCAGAAGCCTAATGGATGCCTGGCATTAATTGTGCATGCGGGGGGGATACATTGCGTCAGCCCCATGGATATAACAGAAGCAGCTCGGAAGCAGGTCACCATTCAGAGGAAAGACCTTCTGCCGGACGGATTGGCTGCCTTGCCTGCCCTGCCTGCATGTTTGCCTGCAAGCCTTGCTGCCAGCCTTGCTGCAAGCCTCCCTGCCAGCCTTGCTGCCAGCCTCCCTGCCAGCCTTGGTGCCAGCCTCCCTGCAAGCCTCCCTGCCAGCCTTGGTGCCAGCCTGCCTGCAAGCCTTGCTGCCAGCCAGTCTGCCTGCCAGCCTTGGTTCATGTCTGCCTGCCAGCCTTGGTGCCTGCCTGCCTGCCAGCCTTGGTGGCTGCCAGCCTGCAAGCCTTGGTGCTTGCCTGCCTGCAAGCCTTCCTGCCAGCCTTGCTGTCTGCCTGCCTGCCAGCCTTGGTGCCAGCCTTGGTGCCAGCCTCCCTGCCAGCCTTTCTGCCAGCCTTGGTTCCTGACAGCCTCCCTGCCAGCCAGCAACCCCACAACCATGCGGAAGCACAGCAAGCCTCAGCCATCTGCTGCCAGCCCTGGCAAGAGGGACAGGGCTACCATCCCGCCCCCTGGCCCTCACTCTGGTTCTCCTGGGGCTTCTGCAGCACGGGCTCGCTCTTCTGGGGCTGGCACTTCTGCTGCTTCTGCTTCTGGAGGAGCTAATGACAAGCACTCGAGCACAGGCCACCTCCAGAGCACCTAGACCCTTCACCCCTGAGACTGAGCGACCAAGAGGAGTACCAGAGACTCATTTTTGTTTTATAGCTTGCTGTTAATAAAGTCTATTTATGATTCACACACTTGCTTCATTTCTTTTTTTTAATAAAGTCTTGGTGGAAACTTTTAGAAATGGTTTAAGCCTTTGCATGCTTGTGGGATGGGTTAAGATAGCAGTGGGGTGGGCAGGGATACCTGAAGAATGAGCAGGGATACCTTTGGGATAGGTAATAGCTGTGGGATAGATAAACCTCCAGCGCAAGCATAGTGGGACTGTATGGTCCACCCTCCGAGGTGCAACATCTATGGCCCTTTATGATCAATAATAATGTAATAATCATCCACACTTGACAACATAAACACCACTCTTTATTAAACGCCCTGTTCATTGTAGGCCCACCCAACATACATGGCCCAATCTCATCCGTGTGATGAGACAGGCTGAATGAAGCATCCATTGAGCATCTATCATCCTGTCTTGCCACTCCACTGCTCCAGCTGGGGAGTTGCACCAGCGTCTCAGGAGGTTGCGCTGCTTCTTCCCTTCATGTGAGGGTCTGTTGGGGCCTTGCACATCCACAGTGTCTATCAGGTTTCGCCCTAGCCTCCATTCCCCAGGCTCCATGTCCCCATTGCCTTGCTGACGGTCCACAAGCCTGTCCTGCAACACTGGGTAGCAGGTGCGCATGAGATTGTGCAGGATGTAGCAAGCTTCCATGATCCTCCTCATGGTATACAACGCCAGTGTCCTCAAGGAGGGGCTGGAACGCAACCTCATCGTGGGCTTCCCAGATCCAGACCCGCTGCCCAACGACCCGCAAGATGTGACCTACTTCATCATGGGGGATGACGCCTTCTCCCTCACAACCTACCTCATGACGCCATATGGTTGTGAGGGAGAAGGCGTCATCCCCCACGATGAAGTAGGTCACATCTTGCGGGTCGTTGGGCAGCGGGTCTGGATCTGGGAAGCCCACGATGAGGTTGCGTTCCAGCCCCTCCTTGAGGACACTGGCGTTGTATACCTGGGCATCTGAAGATGAGCCGTTGCCTGAAGCATTGATGTACATGAACTTGTAGTCAGCATCGACCATGGCGAAGAGGATGATGCTGAAGAAGCCCTTGTAGTTGAAATAAGTGGACCCTGACTTGGCTGGAGCTTTGCAGGCCACGTGCTTGCCATCTATGGCTCCAACGGTGTGGGGGAAGTTCCACTTCTGATACCACTGCTCTGCAACTTTCTTCCATCCTTCTTCAGTGGAGGGGCACTGGAGAAGCTCCTCCAGATATTCTTCGATGATGGTCTGCACCACTTCTCTGGCCACAATGCTGATGGTGTTGGATGACACCCTCCAGCCATACTGCATGCTCCTGTAGGTGGTCCTGGAGGCCAGGTGGCGCAGAGTGAGTGCCACCTTGAGCCCAGGTTCCAGGCTGGGGTGGAAGCTGGTGCTCTGCTTGGTCAACCTGGGTCTCAGCCGCTGCACAACTTCATCAAACATGGCTGGAGGGATCCTCATGAAGTTCTGGAATGCCCGAGTGTCTTCGTTCCTGAGCTCCACTATCAGCTTGTTTTACAGTCCATCCTCTGCTCTTCTGGTGAACCATCTTCACACCCAGATGCTTCTAGGCCGCCTCTTTTTCTTCCCGTAGTAGAGTTCACAGAGCCTGTAGATGGCTTCGCACTGTTGCAGAATGATGGTGGCTGCCAAAAGGACTTTGTTACAATCCACGGTGGACATGACTGGATGCTGTGGAAGAGGAAGAGTCAGATGAAGGCTGCAGAGGTCTGCACCGCAGGGCTGCTGTTCTGAAAGTGAGATCCAGATGTGTTGCTCCCCCTTTTTATAGGCAGTATAGGTGTCCCTTTGCATCCTCTAGGCATCCTCTAGGCATCCTCTAGCTATCCTCTAGACATCCTTAATATCCGAGATAGGTCCCCTCTGCGAACTTTTTTTCTGTTTTACATGCTTTGTTTCCATGCTGCATCCACTAGGCATCCGTTCTGCATCCGTTCTGCATCCGTTCCACTTCCTCCCTGCGTCCGAGTGGATGTGAGTTGCACGGATGCGTAGTGGATGCTTAGTGGATATAGCGGATGCGTAACGGATGCAGAACGGATGCGTAGCGGATGCGTAGCGGATGCAGAACAGACGAATTGGATACATTTTCCACGCAAAAGTTTTGAGCAGCTCAAAACTTTCTGAGCGGATGAAACGTCCATAAACGGATGCTGGATGGATAGAGAGGAAGCAAAACGGAGGCAGTGAGTATGTCACGTTAACCAATGGATGGCAAGCTTTTTTCTCCGTTTTACATCCTCTTTGCATCCCTTGGTGCAGTGTGACAGGGGCTTTAGATTGATAAAATAGTTGAATTTCTGATCCTGCAAAATTTCATAGGTTTAGCAAGCAAATAAAAAAAACCACCTAATAGCTGAAGCTACTTTTTTTAATGAGTCTCCAGTTGAATGATAAGGGTGCTGATTAGTTTTCATTAGTTCTGTTATTGTATTAAAGTAATTACACAAAAGAGGTTATTTTGGAAGATACAATGTGAATTCTGTCTATTTAAGTCATTCAGTCATAGTCAACTTGGCAGGTGCTGTAGCAAATAATTTTGTTCCATATAGAATCGATGGCAAAAAAAAAAAATGGCTTTCAGTACACTATATTTATTCTATCATATCACCCATGTTTCACTGAAGAAAGGCACGATTTATTTAATGCATATTTAAAGATAAAAGAAATTGTTGCATAGATTGTAGTATTCGTGCTTCTGCTTAACTAGTTAATAACAGATGTAATGGGATATTATCATAATTTTAATCTTGTTTAAATTCACAATTCTGCCTGCAATACATCAGACCAAGAGGAAAAAAATTACAGTGAGCTATCTTTAGGCAGCAGATTGCATAAGAATCCATTCTTGTAACCCATGAAATCTTTTGCAATTTCTGCGACAGCTGTCCTTAATAAAACAAAATAAAATTCTCATTGTACTGTACTCTAAATCTGAAATAAATAACTCCTACAACAGAACAAAATATATTGGTACATGTTCCTACAATTAAAATGTACTGGTTGTAGTTAATGGCTTTCCTATATTTATTTTTGAAAATCAAAAAGAAGGACCTTCAGTTTGGAAAGTACTTTTATTGTGCATCACATGTGGCCCTCATTATTCATAGTTCCATTTCCATATTTTTGTATACCTGCACTTGGTAAATACAGACCTGTTCTTACTGTCTGCACTTCAGGGTTTTGTGCTTATGCTCTTACAACATGCAGATTTGTTTGAAGGAGGACTTTTGGAGTGTTTGTGTATGTTTTACACGTGTACAAAGAACAATGAGCTTTTGTACATGTACAAAATATGTTTTCTAAGGTCTCCTCTGTGGCTTCCTTATACTGAGTGGTTCAGCTGGAACAATTGTTCTGTGAAAGAGGACCACCTATACGAACCTTAGAAACAGATCAGAGGTAATTCATGCAAATCCTTGAAGAGAAAGGGAACTCACTAGAGCCTACAAATGATAATGCATGAGTGCAATAGAAAACCAAAACTGAAAAACATATTTTCTGCTAACAGCATTATTCAATCCATTCAATTTTCTGTTTTTTTTTATCCTTGGACTGAAGGAATAATATTAGGCATTCAGGCAACACCAATGATCATCACAGTAAGAGATTCTCCAGTCCAAATAAAAACAGGAGTGTTGTTTGCCATCCCATGCAATATACTTCATAAGTCTTTGGTTTATTAGAAATTCGTAGTCCTTCTTAATAAGAGTACTCAGAATCACTTAAGTGAGATGGGCCTTGTTTAATAAAGACACCAGCTGATGCAGGTGCACAAATCTTTTCTAATATTTAATTGGGTCACAGAAACTCTCCAGAAGAGTTAGTACAATGGCAAGCAAGTTGCTGCTGTTTGTATATCCTGTACTTTACATACTTGGGCTTCAGTCTTTGAAATGAAGATTGAATATATACTAATATCCTCTGTGCATATCTCTTCATCCTGAAGTTTAAAACATCTCTATGGGCTAAGGCTTCTACAAACAAAGAAGGATACTTCATCTTCATGAGAAATGATGCTATCTTCCAAATATAATCTCTAACATGATACCTCTAACCTTTTTCTTTTTGAATGAGTTGATCTTCAAAAAATATGTTGTAAGGGAGAACAAGGTCAGAAATGCCCTTCAAAACACACACACATACACACACACTCTCTCTTTCTGTTCCTGTAGCTGTGATGTAGATTGGAATCAAAAGCAGATAATTACACATAGCTGACAGAGTTGGAGAGAAAAATAACCACTGCTCTTGTCCACTAGGGCATAACATTAAAAGGAAATGCCAATTTTGATTAGTATTGGCAAAAGTTTTGCACCAGGGATACAGGTCTTTGGAACACCGTATTATTTAGCAGTGCCCTTTTTTTCTTCAGTCAAGTCAGTCAAACAGACTACAATCTGTTTTAGGACTGTGTATACTTTCTCAGCCATGTGTTTCAACTGCCATCATTTCTAACAGCACTGTACTTTCACCAGAGTTCGCTCAAGCATGGCCCTCTGTTAAAGTGTGCAGGTGTAATAGCATTCTAGTGGAAAAAGATATGCTGTTTGTGAGGCCTCAGGAATTTGCTCAAGGTGATTTTAGTGGCATTTTCCAAGGAATGGTAATGCATGCTGAGTGATAGAAAATCTGTTCTTCAGCTGCCGTGGGCTATAAACTGAGTATTAAGGGTATGGAAAAATCTACCTTGCTGTCAAAATAAGAAGAGGGAATATGTATTCACATAGAATAAAATTTACTCAATACTTTGAAATAACATGAATGGCATTTCATTTCTTGTTGCCTGGTGCACAAAAGCAGTTTTTCTCTGCTGCGATAGAATCTGGCAGACTTAAAATTTATTGGTCTTTGCATTTTTAAAAGCTGTCCTTTTAAAAATTTGAAATCTGTTTGAACTTCTGTGATTATGCGGAGGGTCAGAATATTCCTCTATTCCAGTGTTTTTCAACCATGGCAACTTCAAGAAATATAGACCTCAGTCCCCATAATTTTCCAGTGAGAATCAAACTTGTTGGGTAATTCTTCAAGTTGAAGTCCCCATGTTGCCAAGTTGGGAAAGACTGGACAGAGAAAAAACTGGAAATTTTGTTTTTTGTTTAAAAAATAATTAGAAAGAAGGCAATGATAAATTTCTACATTATTGTCAAAAAAATAATATGGATGTGAAAAAATTTCAGGAAAAAGACACTACAAAGCACTTTCATGCTTGAGTACATGTAAGTCAATGAGAGTTGAGCTCAACAAAAAAAGGCAACTTTGCATTTAGATTAAACTGAATAAAAACCTTCCTATAAGTAATTCATGACATCATCATAAGTAATTCAAGTAATCCAAAATATTGGATTTTTTAAAAATGGTGATACAAATAAAACAGCCTCAACCCTTCCTATCACTTAGTAAATATAATGAAATTTAAGAGACAATGCATTTGGTAGATGAATAATTAGTGTGCTTCCTGAGTAATGAACACCATATATATATGGAAAACCAAGGCATTTACAAAATTCCCTGTACATCATGCCCGGCCACATACATTGGACAGACCAATAGAAGAATAAGTACCCGCCTAGATGAACACAAAAATGCAGTAAAAAAGCTGGAACACACCTCCTGACTAGTCCAACACATGAAAACCACAGGTCACAACATCAACTTCGATGGCACTAAAACCCTGGCCACTATAGAAAACCCCAGCCACAGAATCATCAGAGAAGCCATAGAGATTGAAAAAACACCTGACAGCATGAATAGAAGAGATGATTCCACCAGACTGTCAATCATTTGGATTGGATTTGGATAAACAATTTGGATTTGGATAAACAATTTCCTAACACACCTAAACAACACACACCCCAAAATCAAGTTCACCATGGAAACGGAAATAAACAAACAACTACCATTCCTAGATGTACTAATCTACAAAAGAACAGATGGCACACTGGGACACACCATATACCAAAAGAAAACACACACCAACCGCTACCTCAACGCCCAATCCCACCACCACCCAGCACAGAGAAATTCTGTAGCGAAAACACTAATTACCAGAACCAAATGCCTGGCAGACAAGACACATATAAAGACTGAACTATGCACCCTGACTGAAGTATTGACAGCCAATGGCTTCCACAAAAACAAAATCACCAACTTGATCCACAAAAACACACCAAGACATAACAGAGACCTAGAAGACCAACAGATCTATGGAACAGCTGTCTTGCCCTACATAAGAGGTACCACAGATAAAATCAGTAAGATACTACACAGGCATCACATCAAGACTGCCTTCAAAACAGACAAAAAAATAGCAGCCATCCTGAGGAACCCCAAAGACAAAATTGACCTGGAAAACCAAGGCATATACGAAATTCCCTGTACATCATGCCCGGCCACATACATTGGACAGACCAATAGAAGAATAAGTACCCGCCTAGAGGAACACAAAAATGCAGTAAAAAAGCTGGAACACACCTCCTCACTAGTCCAACACATGAAAACCACAGGTCACAACATCAACTTCAATGGCACTAAAACCCTGGCCACTATAGAAAACCCCAGCCACAGAATCATCAGAGAAGCCATAGAGATTGAAAAAAGACCTGACAGCATGAATAGAAGAGATGATTCCACCAGACTGTCAATCATTTGGAAGCCTGCACTCTCAAATAGAAAGATCTCCATGCCACAAGCCAGGCAAACACCTGGGCAAAAACAGACTCTCTCTGAAAGCTCCAACCTAACCCCCCCACCATGCACCCAGGTGAAACCCAGCTTGCTAATAAAGAGCAGCCGTCCCTTCACACGCAGCCAAGCTGCACTGAAAGCCTCCAACACAAGAACAGACTGTTGCCAGCCAATCAAAGCCACAAAACAGACAGAAGAAACCAGGAACACCAATCAATCAAACTCCAAGTCCAATGAAATAGGTCCAGGCTCCCAGCCAATCAGAATGAACCAGCCTCAAATTTAAAAACCAGGAGCTGTAAGACCCACATCCATACAGAAGCCTGATGATGGCAGATGAGATTCTGCTGAAACGTTGCTACAACTTTAACAGAACTACAATGACGTGGGATAATACCCGAAGGAAGCTGAACAGCACACATGTAAGTACCCGCGATAACTTAAAAAAACAAATATCTGACCTCTACGGGGAGGAAATAAACAGCCAGATCAGAAGCTATGAGAAGCTGGAAGTTAAAAGAGCAGGAATACTATGTGACCTAAAATTCCTATGCAGCTGCAGAGACAACAATGTAACACCAACCTGCTTCAAATTAACATTTCATAAAAACACAGCAGCTACCAAACGTATCCTGAAAAGGACAGAGATATCTCTACTCAGAAATGAAGTTCACAGTAAAAGATTCCAATTAGATCAGTTAAACAAAGATTTGCTAGCACTACACCTGGAATTGAGCAGCAAAATCCACCCTCTACTTTGGGATAAGATCAAACAACTTACAACTTGGAGAGCTGAAACTGAAAATACTTATAAAAATGATAAACTCTCAAAAAAACTGAAAAAATTAGAAAATGACAAGAAAATTCCCAATAACCCACAACAACACCTGAAACAACTAGTATACAACGTTTCCAACAGAGAACTCAACAAAACAGAAACAGATGTCCTATCCAAAGGATTCAATTATGCCATAGCACCCAAAAAAATCCCAACAGAATCCATCATATGTGCAGTAGAATCCAGCCTAACCAAATTAAATACAGATGAAGCTGACAGAATAAGACACCAGGTTACTCACATCTTATGCACAACGAAACCACCCAAAAATAATTTGCAAAAAGATGAATTCAGAGCGTTACAAACCCTGAAAAATGATAATAATATCATAATACTCCCAGCAGACAAAGGAAATGCCACAGTAGTAATGGACAGAAAAGACTATGAAACAAAATTGACAGACCTACTCCAAGACTCCACATACAAAGCTATAAACACAGACCCAACCACATATCTGGAAAAATTAACCAAGAAGAAAATTATAACCAGCCACATAAGCAAAGAAATCCAACAGACGATCATCCCAAGAGAAAAATCTTCTAGATGCCCCAAATTATACGGCCTCCCAAAAATACACAAAGAAGGCATACCTCTCAGACCCATAGTCAGCTCCATAGGAGCACCATTACAAAACCTAGCTAAATACTTAGCAAAACAACTACAGCCCCATGCTGAAACCGCAGCTTCATATGTAAAAAACTCATACCACTTCTTAGAAATGATCAAAGATCTACACGTAGAACAAGAAGATCTGCTTGTAAGTTTCGACGTGGTTTCACTATTCACTCAAGTCCCAATAAAAGAAACTCTTGAAATCATCAAAAATAAATACCAACCAGCCAAAGACCTCATGGAACTAACAGAACACTGCCTAACCAACACATATTTCATATACAAAGGACAAAGATACAAGCAAATTGAAGGAGCCCCTATGGGATCACCACTGTCACCCGTCATTGCAAACCTGTTCATGGAAGAATTCGAATCCAGAGCCCTGGCTAATGCCACCCACAAACCCAAACTATGGCTAAGATACATCGATGACACATTTGTGATTTGGCCCCATGGAAAAGAAAACCTAAACAATTTCCTAACACACCTAAACAGCACACACCCCAAAATCAAGTTCACCATGGAACTGGAAATAAACAAACAACTACCATTCCTAGATGTACTAATCTACAAAAGAACAGATGGCACACTGGGACACACCGTATACCAGAAGAAAACACACACCAACCGCTACCTCAACGCCCAATCCCACCACCACCCAGCACAGATAAATTCCGTGGCTAAAACACTAATTACCAGAACCAAACGCCTGGCAGAGAAGACACATATAAAGACTGAACTATGCACCCTGACTAAAGTATTGACAGCCAACGGCTTCCACAAAAACAAAATCACCAGCTTGATCCACAAAAACACACCAAGACATAACAGAGACCTAGAAGATCAACAGACCTATGGAACAGCTGTCCTGCCCTACATAAGAGGTACTACAGACAAAATCAGTAAGATACTACACAGGCATCACATCAAGACTGCCTTCAAAAGAGACAAAAAAATAGCAGCCATCCTTAGAAACCCCAAAGACAAAATTGACCTGGAAAACCAAGGCATATATGAAGTTCCCTGTGCATCATGCCTGGCCACATACATTGGACAGACCAATAGAAGAATAAGTACCCGCCTGGATGAACACAAAAATGCAGTAAAAAAGCTGGAACACACCTCCTCACTAGTCCAACACATGAAAGCCACAGGTCACAACATCAACTTCAATGGCACCAAAACCCTAGCCACTATAGAAAACCCCAGCCACAGAATCATCAGAGAAGCCATAGAGATTGAAAAAAGACCTGAAAGCATGAATAGAAGTGATGATTCCAGCAGACTGTCAATCATTTGGAAGCCTGCACTCTCAAATAGAAAGATCTCCAAACCACAAGCCAGGCAAACACCTGGGCACAAACAGACTCCCTCTGATACCTCCAGCTCAAACACCCCACCACCAGTCACCCAGATGAAACCTGGCTTCCTGATAGATAACAGCCATCCTTTCACACGAAGCCAAGCTGCACTGAAAGCCTCCAGTGCAGGAGCAGAGTGTTGCCAGCCAATCAAAGCCACAAAACAGACAGAAGAAACCAGAAACACCAATCAATCAAACTCCAAGTCCAATAAACACAGACCAAGACTCCCAACCAATCAGGATGAAGAAAAAAAACCATCCTGGCACAGCATAGGCTAGCCTCAAATTTAAAACCAAAGACTGTGTGACTCTGACCCACATACAAACTCTATACAGAAGCCTGATGATGGCAGATGAGATTCTGCTGAAACATTGCTACAACTTTAAAAGCACTACAATGACGTGGGATAATACCCGAAGGAAGCTGAACAGCACACACACACACACACACACACACACACACACACACATATGTGTGTGTAGGTGCGTTTGGGTCTTTTCCCATGTAAGATTAAGAGTATCTTGGTGACATTTCGGCAAGGTTCCACTCACCATCCTCAGGCTGGTGCTTTCAGCTTTGTGCCCATAAAAGCAGTGTGTGATCGGAATGATCGGAGCTGCCATCTCTCTATAAATACTGGTGGTGTGGGCTGGTGTGCTGGGCTGGTTGGCTGCCTCTTGATTGGTTGATGGAGTTGATGTTGGTATAATGGGCTGTGTGATGGCCTTCTGAGTTTTGTTGTGGAGATATCCTGGATCTTGTGCTGTGATCTCCTGGGTCGTTTGTTTTGTAGTCATCTTTTTTCCATTACCCTCTCGTGTTTTAATGGCTTGGGTAATGGGTTGTGTGATGGGCTTGCGAGTTCTTTTGTTGTCATATCCTGGGTCCTGCATTGTAATCTCCTGGGTCGTTTGTGTTTTGATCTCCTTTCCATTAGCCTCCTGTGTGGAAGGGTTTGTGTAATGGGTTGTGTGATGACCTTGTGAGATTTATTGCTTTATTTATTCACCAGCTGTCACACCCCCTGACCCCAAAACCAAACAAGGTGACACATGCCAAGAACACAGACCCAGACCCCAAACTCGAAGTCAGACTAAAACTCAGAATGCTACATCACGGCCACCCACTCAGGCTATCACATCAGAAAACTCAGGAAATTACTTCATAAGAGCTCAAGAATTTGCAACACAGCAAATGACCCAGGATATCAGAGCACAATACCAAGGATACCACAGCAATAAATCTCACAAGGTCATCACACAACCCATTACCCAAGCCATTACTTCACAGGAGGCTAATAGAAAAGAGATCAAAACACAAACAATCCAGGAGATTACAATGCAGGACCCAGGATACCACAACAAAAGAACTTGCAAGCCCATCACACAACCCATTACCCAAGCTGTTAAAACACGAGAGGGTAATAAAAAAAAGATCACCACAAAAAAAACGACCCAGGAGATCACAGCACAAGATCCAGGATATCTCCACAAACTAACTCACAAGGCCATCACACAGCTCACTATACCAACATCAATTCCATCAACCAAAGAGGCAGCAGCGCAGTCAACCAGCCCAGCACACCAGCCCCTACCACCAGTATTTATAGAGAGACGGCAGCTCCAATCACACACTGCTTGCACTGGCACGAAGCCAAAAGCACCAGCCTGAGGATGGCGAGTGGGACCTTTATGAAACATCGCTAAGATACTCTTAATCTTACACGGGAAAAAACCCGAACATACCTACACCTACAATCTATGAAAACAAATATATAAAATATATGTTTACTGAATTTCTATTAACATATTGATTTCTCAAAATATTCCCCACTAAAATAATAGGTTCAGAAAGAATTCAATAGATCCACAACAAATTCTTTCAGATAATATACACAATTTTTGAAATTGCTTGCACTGTACTGTGCTTTTATCTTTTAAAATCTATATTTTATTCCTTACTTCAATGTAAAGTTGTATTGTTGAGAAGCATGCAATAACATCGAGCCTTGAATTTGTAATGTTTCAAGGGAAAGTTTAATTGATGTCAAGAGCAATAGAAAGATAAGAAGGGAGAACGAAATCGGTTTTCTTCCAATCATTATGTTAATACTATTTAGATCACTATTGCCAAATAGATAAGGGAACATAGCTGGTGATAGAAAAAATGTTTTGTTGGTTTAAAGGGCGAATCTGGTTTTGAATTAGAGAAAGCAGGCATGAGCTTTATTTAAATGTTTTGTCCTTGGAAAGAACTAAAGTAATTTTCTAATTCATTTAAAATGAATAGGATAGATTTTACTCATCTTAGTGAATAAGATGGCAGCCAAAAACATTCTGAAACATATTCTTAAGAGACTGCATTGTTTTTATTTTTAACATAAAATTTTTGTTATTTTGTAACAATTACAATAACATAATTTTATTTATTTATTCTTTCATGTATTATCACATTTATATGCTGCCCATCTTCATAGTGACAGTGAGCAGTTTGCAGTAAATACAATAATACATCTGCTTCAGATAATATTTTTTACTTTTAATAAAAAAATCTTATCTTTGCCTGTTTGTAAGCTTTTTAATATGTAAAATCATGTTATTATTTAAATGCAGAGTTTTTAACAGATCCAAGGCCTAGGTTCCCAAGGGGTTAAATCTTGACTCATTATGTAGGTGTTCAGAATAACAACTGCAAAGAGAGGCAAACATTGCATAATAATAGTGCTAATTATTCATCTTATTTGTATCTGAATGGCATAATAGAGTTCACATTAAAATTAAAAGTAAGGAGTCATCATTTTGTCCCCCACACTACTGCCATGAAAAGAAACAAAAACAAGACCGCATCGTAGGGATACGACATACCTGGACATAATGTGGTACAAGCTATTTTCTGTGAACTCTGGCCTTCACAGAAGGTCCCTCCATTGAGTGGTGCTGGATTGGTACATGTTCTTGTACGCTTCTGGGAACCTTTTCCACAACGGCTGTTACATACTGACCACTCTGTCCAAGTTGACCATCCGCCATTGACTGAAAAATAAAGGTAGGAAAATGATTTAAATGAAGAACTAACCATTTATTAAGTTTGTAGGCTTCCAAGAGTTTCTATGAATTAAACCTTTTTTGTGTGAAAAAGGAAAGCTTATATACTGTATTTTTCGCTCCATAAGACGCACCTGACCATAAGATGCACCTAAGTTTAGAGGAGGAAAACAAGAAAAAAAAATATTCTGAACCAGAGCCTGAGAGGACCACAGATAAGTGTCCTCGCATGTGCCAGCTCTGCCTATTGACTCCCTGCATTGAAGAAAAGAGACAGAAGAAGTGGGTAGTGACAAAGACAGAAGAGCCAGGGTTCAGCATTGTAAAAGGACCCTGCCTTCGTGGCCCAGCTGCTATTCACCAAAGACACACAGGCATTTCTACCCCCTTTTTTTTGGGGGGGGGGGAGTGCGTCTTATGGAGCAAAAAATACACTATTTCTTTTATGCTTGCTTGGACTTCAAATGTCGATAATAAAAGAAACAGTAATATCACAACAAAGGTAGTCCGTCCACCCTTTAATGTGTAACAAAATGAGATTAAAATCTGGTCAAAACTTGTTTCTGCTTGTTGAAAATTCAGTAATCTCTTAGGAAAGAAATGCCTCTTAGGAAAGCCTGGCCTATTTGGACAATCAGACAGAGCCTACACAGCAATTCCAGATACTAGAAGGTGCAATAAGAGATGTCCTGAATTTTTTCTCATGGGGTTCTCTTCCTATGGAAGGGTTATCTTTCAAGTTATGTGGAAAGTTGTACAGATTGGCTTCTGCCAAAGTCTTTCAGGATTGAATCCCAAAACATTTACGGAATACAAATTAAAGAATCCTTTTCCAACAGTGACCACAATATGATTGACTTTTGTCTCAACATACGTCCACACAAAAATCATCACAACGACGGAATCCCCAATTATAAGTTCAAAAAAGGCAACTCTGATCTTATAAACAACGATCTCTTATCCCTTGATTGTCAATTTCTATTCTCTGGTTGCAATACTGTAGAAGACCATTACAACATATTTTTACTTGAAGTCAAAAGAGTCATCAAATTATATGTACCACTAACAACTCCCAAAACCAGAAAAAACAAATTACCCAAAGCAATAAGGAAGCTTCAATCCAAAAAGAATCACTTTGGCGGAAAAACCAATCTGGTCACGTTGCCAAAAATTTATGCTACCAGATAAAAACTGAATGCACCAATTATCACATTAAACAAGAAGAAAACTTTCTATGCACCAATTCCATCCAAGCTTTTTACAATTTTGTAAACAACAAACTAAAAGACTCAAGGTCTATCCCACCCCTAAAAAGACCTAATGGTAAAGACTGCAAAGATGACATTATTAAAGCCAACCTCTTTAACACATTCTTTGGCTCAGTATTTGTAAACAGCAATGGATCAAGCCCAGTATTTCCTAGTGGAACCACAGATAACTACAATGATCTAATACATATCGATTTTACAAAAGACAATGTTGAAAAAGCACTATGCAATCTAAAACCATCTCTATCTATTGGACCGGATGGAATATGTGTCTACTTCTTAAAAAAGCTTAAAAAAGAACCTCTAAACATAATGTTTGAAAAATCTTTCAGGACCAGCTCCATGTCAAAACTATGGTCACAAGCCACGGTTATCCCCATCTTCAAAAAGGGAGACCCCAGCCTAGCTGAAAATTACAGACCAATGTCTTTATGCTGCATCACCTGTAAAGTCATGGAATCAATTATTAACCAATCCATTATCCTCCACTTAGAGACAAACAACCTACTCTCTAATAAATAATTTGGTTTTAGGAAAAAAAAACTATCCTGTAATCTGCAACACTTACACTGCAAAAACATATGGACTACATAAATCGATCAGGGCAAAGCAATAGATGCAATCTACATAGATTTCTGTAAAGCCTTTGCTTCAGTCATACACGACAAACTACTACTAAAACTAAAATCTTATGGTATCTCTGGATACCTATATAACTGGATAGAAGCATTCCTATCAAACAGACAACAAATGGTCAAAATTGGGAGCATCCTATCAAATTCTGTACCTGTCAACAGTGGTGTCACTCAAGGCAGTGTTCTAGGACCAACTCTTTTCATACTCTACATAAATAACCTCTGTGATCATATCAAGAGCATCTGATGATGTAAAGCTGTTCAACACCGTAGACAATACTGCTACCCTTCAAAAAGACCTTGACTATGCATTAGAATGGTCAAACAAATGGCAACTTCAAATCTCAACAAATAAATGCTCTGTCCTACATATTGGCAAAAAAAAAATTCACAAAATAAAACACAGGCTGAATAGTCAAAACCTTGTTGATGATCCAAACTCTGTCAAGGATCTTGGAGTACTCATCTCTAATGATCTAAGTGCTAGAGCCCACTGTAACTACATAGCCAAAAAGGCATTAAGAGTTGTTAACCTAATCTTACATAGCTTTTTCTCTGGTAATATTACACAAATAACTAGAGCATACAAAACATTTGCTAGACCAATACTAGAATACAGCTCATCAGTCTGGAACCCACATTATGTATCTGATATTAACACAGTTGAGAAAGTCCAGAAATATTTCACAAGAAGTGTTCTCCATTCCTCTACTCATTGCAGAATAACTTATGCCACCAGACTCTAAATTCTAGATCTAGAAAACCTCGAACTACGCTGCCTTCGGTCCGATCTAAGTATAGTGTATAAAATTATACATTGCAATGTCCTACCAGTCAAAGAATACTTCAGCTTCAACCATAACAACACAAGAGCAAACAATAGATACAAACTCAAGGTTAATCACACCAAACTTGATTGCAGGAAATACAACTTCAGCAACAGAGTGATCAATGTCTGGAATACTCTACCTGATTCTATGTTTTTGTTTTCCCAAACCCCAAAAACTTTAACCTTAGACTGTCTACTATTGACCTCAACCCTTTCCTAAGAAGTCTGTAGGGGATATGCATAAGCGCATCAACGTGCCTACCGTCCCTGTCCTATTGTTTCATATATATATATATATATATATATATA
>BLBF01000026.1:25591889-25676858 GCA_015471245.1 Laticauda colubrina
TGCTGTTTAGCTTCCCTCGGGTATTATCCCACGTCATTGTAGTTCTGTTAAAGTTGTAGCAACGTTTCAGCAGAATCTCATCTGCCATCATCAGGCTTCTGTATGGATGTGTGTCTGTCAGTTTGCTTCTTGTATGGGTCAGAGGGGTTTGAAGCGGGTAGTGGTACAGCTGCAGTATGGCTTCTAGTTCGTGGTCGTGTCTCCTCTTCTGTGTGGGTGTGAGTCTTTGTGAGACTCATACTAGAAGCAAACTGACACCCACCATGAAGATGTGGCACGACCACAAACACGAAGCCAAACAACAAGATCACAGCTCACCAGCTCAAATCCCCCAGCAACAAAGAGTAACCTGAGCACAACCAAGCTCCCACCTAATCAGAACACACCCCCAGCCAATCAGAACACAGCCAACCCCCCTACCAATCAGAACACAGACAAACCCCCACCCAATCAAGTCACACTCCCACTAGCAGTTAAAAGGAAGAAGTAGCTGCAAGCTCACATTACTCTGAGAAGCACAGAGCTGAAGAAACAAGCCTGAAGATGATGAATGAGACTTCATCAAAACGTTGCCTAGATACTTCCAATTCCACGCGGGAGAAAACCCGAATAACCAAAGATCCACATACAAATACCCGCGAAAACCTCAGAAAACAAATATATATATATATATTCTTAAGTTATATATATATATTCTTAAGTTTCGTGGGTACTTACATGTATCCTGTTCAGCTTTCTTCGGGTATTATCCCACGTCCTTTTAGCTAACTAACCTTCCTAATAGATGATAGCTGTTCTTTTACTCGAAGCCAAGCTGCACTGAAAGCCTCCAATACAGGAATACAGTGTTGCCAGCCAATCAAAGCCACAAAACAGACAGAAGAAACTAGAAACATCAATCAAGCAGAACACAGCAAACTCCATGATCAATAAACACAGACCAAGACTCCCAACCAGTCAGGATAAAAAACCATTCTGGCTCAACAGTAGGCCAGCCTCAAATTTAAAACTGAAACGGTTGTGACAGCCTGACTCACAGACGAACTCAGTACAGAAGCCTGATGATGGCAGATGAGATTCTGCCGAAACATTGCTACAACTTTAAAAGCACTAGTATAATGATGTGGGATAATACCCAAAGGAAGCTGAACAGCATGCATACATACATACATACATACATACATACATACATACATGGTTTTTTAAATTTTTCGCGGGTACTTACATGAATGCAGTTCAGCTTCCTTCGGGTATTATCCCATGTCATTGCAGTTGTGCTTTTAAAGTTGTAGCAATGTTTCAGCAGAATCTCATCTGCCATCATCAGGCTTCTGTATTGAGTTTGTATATACGAACTCAATACAGAAGCCTGATGATGGCAGATGAGATTCTGCTGAAACATTGGTACAACTTTAAAAGCACTACAATGACGTGGAATAATACCCAAAGGAAGCTGAACTGCATTCATATATATATATTTGTTCGGGTATTTTCCCATGTCCTTGTAGCTGTGCTTTTAAAGTTGTAGCAACGTTTCGGCAGAATCTCATGTGTCATCATCAGGCTTTTGTGTTGTGTTTGTCTCTGAATCAGACTCTTACAGTTGTTTCAGTGGTGCTCCTTTGGAGCTGACTATGGGTCTGAGAGTTATGCCTTCTTTGTATATTTTGGGGAGGCCATATAGTTTGGGGCATCTGGAAGATTTTTCTCTTGGGATGATCGTCTATTTGACAGACCTACTCCGAGACTCCACATACAAACCTATAAACACAGACCCAACCACATATCTGGAAAAATTAACCAAGAAGAAAATTATAACCAGCCATATAAGGAAAGAGATCCCAACAGAGATCCAAACAGATCTACATAAAAGAAAAGATACATTTGTCAAGGATCTTAAGATTCAACGCTTAATAATAGTCATAGGGCACAATAAGCAATGAAATCATACTTGGAAACCATCAATAAAAATCGTTAGGATACAGTCATAAGTGGGAGGAGATGGGTGAAAAGAAGGAAGGGATGAGTAATAGTAATGCAGAGTGATGGTGTTTGGGAAAAAACTGTTCTTGTGTCTAGTTGTTCTGTGTACAGTGCTCTGTAGCATCGTTTTGAGGGTAGGAGTTGAAACAGTTTATGTCCAGGATTTGAGGGGTTTGTAAATATTTTCACAGCCCTCTTTTTGACTTGTATAGTATACAGGTCCTCAGTGGAAGGCAGGTTTGTAATAATTGTTTTGTCTGCAGTCCTAATTACTCTCTGAAGTCTATGTCTGTCTTGTTGGGTTGCAGAACTAAACCAGACAGTTTTAGACGTGCAGATGACAGACTCAATAATTCCTCTGTAGAACTGTATCAGCAGCTCCTTGGGCAATTTGAGCTCTATGTTGTAAATGTAAATCCTTTCTTATTATAAAGTCATAGTCTTAGTCTTTTCATAGTCATAGTCTTTTCTTCTGCAGGCTAAACATAGCCAGTTCCTTTAACTTGTTTTCCATACAATTTGATATTCATTTCCCTAACCACCTTCAGCCCTCTTTTGAACTCACCTCACTGTGCTAGTATTTTATTTTATTTCATGTCATTTTTGCTACAGTATGCACAACTGGTCATAATATTCAAGTGGGATTTGACTAGAACATAATGGATAGGAGTATAGCAGTTATCCTTTTTAAAAGCTGCATCACCTTATTTAATGGGGAACCAGATACTTTTTGCATGTACAAGTCAAGTCTCCTCCATTGTCTACTCTTTCTTTTTTTTTTCCATCTAGATGTAGGACTTTAATTTTTTTCTCTGTTACATTTCATCGTCTTTGTTTTGATCCACTGTTCAAGCCTGCATTTTGTGACCTTCGTCTCCTAAAGTGTACTTTTGTGTCATTTGCAAGTTTGATAATTGCCCTCTCAATCCCTTCATTCAAATCATTAATAAAAATTAATAAAAATATAGTATAGCAAAAGGTCTCAGACAAAGGGCCTCTCTGGTACTTCACTTGATATGTTCACCAATTGGTCTGGATCAATTAGAGTTCTTTCCAAGTGCAGTCATTCAGCCAATTATCCTCTATCTAATCATCTAACTGTGGTTTCATCCAGCTCATATTTAATGAAGATATCATGAAATAATGTATTGAATGCTTTGCTGTGATCAAAGTAATTTATGTACAGACATTTTCCTAGGCTAACAAAAAGGAAATAAGTTTAGTCCAGCCTGACTTGTTTCTGAAAGCTGATATTGGCTCTTACTGATTCTAATTTTCTAAGGTTCATAAACATGCTGTTTAACCATTTGCTTAGTATCTGGTCCAATATAAATCACAATTGACAGATCCCACACTTTCTTTCATTTTTGAAGAGCAGAACATGTTTTATTTTCTCAACAGCCTATTTTAAACTATTAATATTAAACTAAAATGGTATCCCTAGAATGAGAAGTCAAAAAAATTCATAGAAAGCAGTGATAAACTACTGTACTTTCATACTGTTGTCTGAAAAATGAAACATGTATGGATTCACCAGAGGTTGAGCTCAACTTGAGGGAATCTTGCTCAAAGTAATCAAGTAACTGTTCCAGTTCATGGTTAGAATGCAGTATTGCAGGCTAATTCTGCCAACTGCCAGCAGACTGACTCTGAAGGGCTCAAGCTTGACTCAGCCTTCCATCCTTCCAAGATTGGTGAAATGAGGACCCAGATTGATGGGGGCAATATGCTGACTTTATAAATTACTTAGAGGGCTGTAAAGCAGTGTGAAGTGGTAGTCTAAGTGCTTACAAAATAAAAATGAAATTTTTGAAAATATTAAGTGAAAGTCTGCACCTTTTTCCATGAGACTCTGCTCTGTGGGTAACTGAATATTAGGTCAGATTGACAACTATATTTAAATACTACTGCAATGGAATTTCAGTGCTGTGAATGGGCAAAATATGATAAATAGGTTTTTAGATGGAATATCCAAACCATTAATCTCACCTAATTCACAATGTCTCTACCTTTAGCCTTAAAACTTTAATCTTAGACTTTCTATTATTGACCCCACCCCTTTCCTAAGAGGTCTGTAGGGGGCGTGCATAAGCGCACCAACATGCCTACTGTCCCTATCCTATTGTTTCTTTTATTTTTATTATATATATATCCATGTATTCATAACTATGTTTTTTTTATACCTATTATCTTGTAAGCAATTGACAAACCAAAAAAATAAATAAATAAAAACTACCTAATCTTAGCAGCTACCATAAAGACAAAAATAGGTAGCTAAAAATAATTCAGAAATGATGTTATTGTATTTCTTCAATTTTCATTTCTCTGACTGAGAAAGTACCTTCATGTTTAATTTTTTTAAAGCCTCCACTTCTCTTTCAATGGTGGGATAATAGCAGAATGTACTGTTGTTCTTTTGCTTTAAAATATACCTTGTTGTTATTCTGCAGTCTTCCTTGCTATCTCTGCTTCCCAATGGGGAAGAGTTTATTGGGAAGAAATCATTCTTTGGGATTTAAGTGAAGTTTGGAAATAAAAGAAAAAACAAACTGCTAAAGAGAAGATTGTACAATAGACAACAGGACATTCACACACCCTTAGGAAGTTCCAAGTATTGGAAACCCAAATACCAATCCTTGGCATATCACCTTTTGTTTACTTTGAGAGAAGGCAGAAATTAAACATTTTTGTTATTGGATTGAATGTGATTGGTTAACAAAAAACAGAAGAGAAGTCATTCTCCCCAATTTTTATTCTTTGTATCATGGAAGTAAGGAAACTAATGTTTAATAGTTAGGCGTGTGATGAGGAACTGACAGTGCATAAAAAAGAAATGATGGTGACAAAGCAGTTTTTAAATTCTTTGCGGAATATTTAAAGGGCGACTGTGTTTTCCAATTAACATACTGCCCTCTGAATTCATTAACACTCTCTCTCATTACAGTTTGTTTAACTTGCTTTCAAAGATCTGTTTGGGTGGTTAAATGGCAAAAGCATCTCAAGAGTGTTCATATGTCTCTAGCAAGTCAATCGACTTTTGATACTTGAAAAACTCTCTGGAAGACATGGTCCATAAGATGGATGGCAGAAAGCTGCAGTAAATTGTTTCTTAGCGGGAAATCTGCAGGAGTAGTGTAATTTGGACAATGGAGCATTTGACAGCTAACCTATCAAGAACAGTGCACCCTGGGGATGCCAAGCATTGATGAAGCAGATGCTAAGTAGGGAAATCATTTTCCAATCAGACAACAGAGTGACTGCTTATCCCATGGTCTTGGGGGTTTCTTCTAATGCAGTTATTTGGCAGCTTTGTGCATTTGGCATTTCTTCTTAAAGAAAGTCTGTTTTATTTTTAACTTTAATGAACACAACAAGGAAAAAAAAGCTTTGCAAGTTTTGGTCTTTCTCCAAAGAGTTTTTGGATGTATTTACTAGTTTAAACAAGGATGTAAAAAATAAATTACGTATATAGAGTGCTTAATAATCAGTGTTTGATAAATTCAGTTACTTGTTCAGACAGTAACTTGGTTGCATCCATGAGACTGTTGCATATTTTACTATAGCTCCTAAGAATTTGAGTATTAAATGCAGTGGTAGTTTAATTAATCATTGGGAATGCTTAGGAATTAAGAGGACTGCATCTAAAACTGAAACTGTTCTTACTGTAAAGAAGGTAAAAAATGGAATTCAGCTATTTTAATAATTTCTAAATTAAACTTAAAAATAAAATGAAATGAAATTGAGAATCCATTGCTTTTTGTTCATTAGTAGTTTAAAGAAGAAAGACTTTACATAATTATTATATTCTTCCAAAGCCCATTTGTCCAAGAAATTCATTCATTTGTTGGGCATTCCCAATATGTGTATTCATGAATGGATCCAAATGTATATGCATCCCAGGATGTTACAGGGTCCAATCTGAGTAGGTAACTGGGACCATAGGTTTATTCTTCTGAGGTTTCGGACTCGTGTTGAAGCCCATCCTCAGGGAATTTCTCTCTTTCCAGAATGCATGCCAATTCTGGAGAGAGACAAGTTCTGTGAGGAGTTCCCTACAAATAAGCTCCAGCACAAACCTGAAGGCTTGAAAGAATACACCCATGACCAACCCAGATTGGATCCTACAACACTATGTATTTGTAATGATGGCATTTTCTACAGATATCTGTATGTTCCTCCTGGAAGTTTTCAGAAGAAAAGCCCTTTTTGTACAGAAGAACTCCTCAACTAATTATAGCAACTGGAACCAGGACTTCTGTCACTAAACAATGTGGTCTTTCAATGAGCCATGATCGTGCCTGATATTCCCTATTTTGCTGCTATTGTAAGTGAATCACTGCAATCACTAAGCAAATTAGGCTTCCCTCTCCCCCAACTGACTTTGTTGTCAGAAGCCAACTGGGAGGTCACAAATGTTTACACGACTCTGGGATGTTGTGACTATCATAAATACATGATATGTATATAAATACAAGCATATAAATTGTGATCATGTGATTGTGAAGATGTGATGATTTTAAGTCTGAGAATCAGTCATAACTCACTTTTTTGGGGGGGGAGGGTCATCATATCCTTGCTAAATGAATGGATGTAAGTTGGGAACTATCAATATAATTAAATAAGTATTTTTCACATGTGCCAATATTGTGCATTATCAGAAGCCGATATATATTCTCAGTTCTGGACAATCCTAAAATCATACAGGACTCATTTTGAACTTATAGTTCAAAAACTTCATAAACTCATAGTTTATGAGCTATGTTCATGCTAAAGAATAAAAATAACTTAAAGTTATTGGAAAATTTGTATCCTCCAATGGGGTTAGTTGAGAATTTGTTCTTAGGTTTTAGGGAAACGTTGCTGTCTGTAGGGTAAGAGCAGGCACACCCTGAGGGCAGAGTCAAGTAAAGAGAAAGCCTAGAATTGTTACGTCTCCACAAATGCTCCAAGTTCAACCCTTCCTTTGAATTCTGTTAACTCTTATCTAGGACCAATTTAGTGCTGACCATTAGCTGACTAGATTCTTGTGTATAGGCTTGAACAATAAAACTTCTGAATTTGAAATTTCCTGTGATCCTGATTCTTCATTCCTGACAGTATCTCCTAGACAGAGTTCTGCTGAGGAGCTGGAATGACTTAGACTAAGGGTGTCAAACTCAAGGCCTGGGGGCAAGATCCAGCCATGGGGTACTTAGATCTGGCTTGCAGGGCTGCCCTGGAAACAGTGAAGGATTGGCCTGCAGTGTTTCTGCCAGAGAAAACGGGCTCCCTAGCTCTATTTTCGGCTGCCAGGTCCTCCTGCAACCCTCTGCCTGTGAAAATGGGGAGCTCTGTTTTCATTGGCAGAGGCCATGGCAGAATGCTCGGGCCACTACGGGTGCCCCCATCAGGAGTGATGTCGAGCTGACCATACCCATCCTGGCCATGCTTCCCCCCCCTCCAAGGTCAAAATCACAACCCTGATGTGGTCCTCAATGAAATCGAGTTTGACACTTTTCAAGATGGCTTTAATGAATTCTGATTTGTGCTTATGATCAAGGCCTAGAATTTATTCCTTATATTTGTTTGTATTTGGCCTGCATAATTCAGCTTAATCCCTTGTCTGATGTAGGCCTGCTTCATTTCCATGTTGTAACACCTTCCTTGCAAAACCAACAAATGAGGCAATAAAATTGTAGCCAATTGGATTCCCTCCCCCCCCAAAAAAAACCTAGCACATTATACCCTACTGCCAAGATTTCTTTCTGGCTTTTAAATATGAATGCTATATAGTACGTATTCAGTAGATTTGCAGCTGCAATCTCTGAAATCAAGGTCTTAACTCTTCTGACAAGAGAATCTATTTTATCTGATCCCCAAGTGTTGATATCTTTTTCTATTTTGTATGCTCCCAATACTTCATTCTTTCAAAGACAAGTACAGATTTTTATAATTCCATATGAAGATTTGATTTATTGTATTTAAACTAATTATTTAATTATATTTTATACATTTCTTTTTTTTAATGAGTAGCAAATTGTAAATAGTTTAACACATACAAATACCTCTAGACATAGGCATTTTAAAATGATTCATATAATGTTTGGGCGAATCTAAGTACAATAACTGTATTTTGTTTCCTAGTTTTCTGGGTTATCTGTCTTAAAACTCTTATATTCTAGAGAAACATTATGGTCACTTTTGAGTGTTTATTTACTGTTGAGTTACTTTTACTTTACATCATTCAAGAAATAAATCCTTGTTTTCCAGAAAGCAAGCTTAGAGCTACTTAAAATCTGAGTGAGTGAATTAAAGCAAAAATAACAGTATGTGTGAGCCATGCTTTTACTGATATTTTAACACTAAATAAAAAAGGTAAAAGGCACAGGCTTCCTCTGATGAATTGTGATTCTAAGGGGTGGTGCTTATCTCTGTTTCTTAGCCAAATGAGCTAGCATTATCCAAAGACACTTCTGTGGTCATGTGGCCAGCAGAACTATATGCCAAGACACCTGGAATACAGTTACATTCCCACCAAAGTGGTACCTATTTATCTATTTGCATTTACATGCTTTCAAACTGCTTGGTCGGCAGGAGCTGAGGCAAGAACAGGTGCTCACCCTGCCACATAGTACTTGAGTCTCAAACTGCCAATCTTCTGGTCGGCAAGCCTAACATCTTAACTGCTAGGCTAGAGTCCCCCAACCTTTCTGGGTTATCAGCCCGAACGGGGAGCGGGGAGAGAGAGGGGATGATTTTGTAGAAAGGGCAAGCACATGTGCATGTGCATGCACGTGAGCGCCTGTGACATTCATGATGATGCAAGTGTGAGTGGGTGTGCGAGTGCACATGACAACGAAGGGCCTAGAGGGCCCGCAATGAGGCTAGTGTGAATGGGGCTACGAGCACTGCAATGAGGCTAGTGCAAGTGGGGCTGTGAGTGCCCGCAATGAGGCTTGCATGAGTGAGGGCATGAGTCCCTGTGACAAGGCTCTCATGAGTGGGGCCATGACCGCCAGTTGATGTTCACACAAATTGGGCTATGTGTGTCTCCTGAAGCATGCACATTGGCCAGACAGTCATACTGCCTGGTGGCAATTAGCCCATGGCCCGGTAGTGGGCCACGGTCCACATGTCATCACACTGCCTTTAATATAACACCAGGCTTATCAAATATCTGCCAAATCTCATACCTCTCACCACTATATCCCCCAAAAGTTATCACACTCTTTTTCTTTCAATTGGAAAATTTGCTTATACATGAAGAAGTTCCAGAAGGTAAGCAATCCTAATCCCCAAATCAAGGCCAGGGGTTGGATTCTTCCAGTTTGCACATATTCACTAGAATCAGTTGTTAACTTTCTAAGCAGTTTGAAGAACTGATTGTTAGAAGAAATTACTGGCCTAATCCTGTAAGGAAAGCAGGAAGAAAACATTCTGGTGTTGCTTACAGAAACTGCCTCTCTGTTAACCCTTATTACATTCTTGGCAGGTCTAGACTTCCTGTCTCAGGAACATCTCTGGAGGTTTTTTCCCCTCTTTTGCTGGTACTTTGCTTGTGTAGAGTGACCATTCAAAGTTACAATGGCACTGAAAAAAGTGACTTATGACCATTTTTCACACTTACAACTGTTGCAGTATCCCCACAGTCATGAGAGGCCCGGTGAGGAGATGCGTGCCTCAATGTGAGTGATATTGAGTTGGCCACGCCCAGACAATCACATGACCACCAAGCCACACTCACTAACTTAGCCACACCCACAGAACCGGTTGTTAAAAAAATTAAATCCCACCCCTGATCAAGACTGTTGATATTAATCTCATGACTAAGGGAGAAAATGTCGCTGCTTTGAAGAGGAAAGGTCATTAATTTGAAGGAAAAATCTCCCTACACTTCCGGGCACATTTGTACTTTTTCAGATGATGTGAAGTACAGATATGGACATCTTGATCTAAATGATAGCTGTATGCTATTTACTGTCTGTCATAACCTTATCGTCTTAAAGGATTTTCCAATACTGTACACAGTGCATCTGTGACTGAGACAAAATCAATGTTTATGGATTTAGTTGTGTAATCCTATCACTTGTCCTGCAAGATGTGGTTTGAAATGTAAAGTTTGTTAAGGTTTGAATGAAGTTGAAGATCCAGGGTCTCTAGTGGAAGTTTTAAGTTTTTAGTGAGTAATCTGTTTTCTATCTTTTCTTTTCTTTCTAGTTAGCTGTATTTTTGCTGTATGTAGCTTAGCCTTTTTCCTCAATTATTACAGTATATGCCTGCAACTGATAATGATAATGATCCACATGAAGAAAGCATATAGAAATAAAATTTAGGATCTTGGAAAGCCTTTGTGAGGCATATGGGAAAGACCACATTAAGAATGAAAGAAAAATTAGATGGTGGAATTAAATGGAATTATTCTTACTCAGCTGCAATATTTCTGTTGATACATTACCTGTTTTATTTTATGAGGTTCTAAAATACTGCATGTGTCTTATTAAATAGATGAGTGCTTTCACAGCTGAGCAAAAGCTATTATACTGGGGTTATTACTTCTGCAATCGGGAACAAGTTGGTACAATCTGTTGAAAAGCCTTCCAAATGAGCTTCTTTAAAACAAACAGCAAAAAAATCTTTTCTGCAAAACATATTTCTACAGATAACACACACAGATAGAGAGAGAGAGAGAGAGAGAATATTCATAAATTGTAGGAATATGCAGATATTTCCATCTTAAGGAAATAACTTTTATTGGAAGCATCGTAGCACATGGGCATTGTTTTCACACTTACAAAATACAGAATGAGAAGAATTGGAAAGGATCTTCTTTTTCAGGGGTATAAAACCTGTGTCATCATGGAAGTGTCACATTTTACATATTGAATGGATATATCTTTGAGATATTTTTGAGATATTTGAGATATTTGAGATATTTTCCAAGAAATGTAAAGGATTTGTTGGTCCCTTCTATTATTTATTTATAAAACAAACATATATAGCTTCTTCTCTATCAGAAGAAATTCTGAGCAAAATAAAAATAGCACACACTGCAAAAGATAATTTAAAACAATTAAACTATGTTATTCCCCCATTAAATCTCTGTTTATCCATCCATTACAGTTAGTCCTCAACTTACGATCACAATTCAGCCCAAAATTTCTGTTGCTAAAAGAGACAGCTGTTAAGTGAATTTGGTCCATTTTATGATCTTCCTTTCCACAGTTGTTTAGTGAATCATTACAGTTGTGAAATTAGTAACAGGATTCTTAAATGAATCTGGCTTCCCCGTTGACTTTGCTTGTCAAAAGGTCACAAAAGATGATCCCATGACCATGACAATGCAACCGTCATAAACATGAGTTGCCAAATGCCAAACTCACTTTTTTCAGTGCCATTGTAACTTTGAATAGGCACTAAATGAATTGTTGTTCATGTTGGACTACCTGTATTTCACACACACACACACACACACACACACACACACACACACACACACCAGCTCAATAGATTTTCAATAGTATGGATCATATTATCATATGTGGTAGACTTGTGCAGAAGTTAAAAGATATTGGACTAAAACACATACATGATTGGAAAAAATGATAAAACAATATAGAGATTTAAAGCCTGAGATATTTTTATTGGGGATTTTATCTGAAAACTATAGTAAAGAAATAACATATTTGATTATTCATGTGTTAACAGCAGCTAGAATTGTATTTGCTTAAAATTGGAAAATGAGAAAATTCCAATGGAAGGAGGAAGTGATAAAGAAAATAATAGAAAGTTCAGAGATGAGTAGGTTAACACTGGCAATTACAGAGCAAGAAAAGAAGGAGTATTATAAGATTTGGGACTAATTTTATGGATGGTTAGAAAGTAGAGTAAGAAATTAAAGGATTAGTAATAATGATATATTGTAATTGTTTATTTTGAATAAATCATGACATGAATATAATTTAGTAAGAGTCAGGATTTGCTATTAAAGATAGATGATAATTTAAATAAAAAACGTAATAATATTGCAATAATTATGAAATATGATATATAATGTTGACTAGAACATAATATGAATGAAAACTCAATGAGAAATGTATACAAATATTATTATGCCCAAGATATATGTACCCAGATGATGCACTGTATAATTGAAATATGGTTTTTATTTGTCATTTTTGTTGTAAAAATTTTAAAAAAATTAAAAAAAGATTTTTCAGTAGTGAGTGGAGGGAAAAAATAGGTTACATTGAAATAGAGTACCTGGCCCAGTCACCACAGCACTTTCACAACTGAAGATGGATTTGAATCTGGAATTTCTTAATTCTGGTCCAATCCATACTGCTTCTCTTTTAAAGAAGCCATTTTTAAGCCATTTTTAATGGTGGCACAGTGGTTAGAATGCAGTATTGCAGGCTAACTCTGCTGACCGCCAGGCATTCGATTCTGACTGGCTCAAGATTGACTCCGCCTCCCATCCTTCTGAGGTCAGTAAAATGAGGAGCCAGATTGTTGGGGGCAATATAGTGACTCTGTAACCACTTAGAGAGGGCTGGAAAGCACCGTGAAGTGGTATATAAGTCTAAGTACTATTTTGCTATTCTTAGTCTCCTTCACTAACATCAACATATTCTCCATTTTCATCATCCTGAAACCAGCTCTACCAGTCTGAACTATCTGTATTCTTTCTCTGTGATTTGATCTTCTTTTCATTCACTGCATGTGTCCATTGTTTAAAAATTTGAAATCTTAACATTGCTTCTTTTGCCATTCTACATTTTTTTTCTCTCAGTGTGGAAAGTTTATTAATGCCTAAGTACTTATTGGAATTGTCTGGACAAAGGACCAATTCTTCATAAGGAAGGGGAGGATTTGGGGCTGTTTCAGAACATTACCTGTCATTAACCTGAGACCATAAAAAGCAATAGCTAATGATTCATTCACAGTCCAATTGCTGAGATCTACTCTAACAGGGAAATGCCCAGCTGAAACTTATGATCTCCATTTAATTGACTGGGAGCAAAGATTGTATATTATATTTGTCAAATACACATTGGGTTGAGAATTTTTTTAAAAATCAAAAATACATTTGAACCAGTAACACAGTTAGATCCCTGCAGGGTGTGTTGGTTGACCTGAATTTATGTTGTTAAGCAATGCAGTTGTTGAATCAAACCTTTTTTTGCCATGGTTGTTAAGCAAATCCCTTGACGTTGTTAATAATATGATGGTTAAGGGAATCAAACTTTCTCCATTGACTTGTTGGAAGCCAGATGGGAAGATCAAAAATGGCAATCACACATCCCAAGACACCACAACCATCATAAATACATGCCGCTTGTACTAGTTGTAAGTCACTTTTTTCATTGCAATTGTTACTTCAAATGAGTGGTGGGAATCAATTTCTTTTACTACCTGTTCTGTGGGTGTGACTTGGTAGGCGTGGCAGAGGAAGGATATTGTAAAATCTCCAGTCAGAGGTGGTATTTGCTGGTCCTCCGAACTACTCAAATTTTCGGCTTCCGGTTCTCCAGAACTGATCAGAACCTGTTGAATAGCATCTCTGCTTCAAACATCACTAAATGAATGGCTGTAAGTTGAGCATTACCTGTAACCTTTTAATTCTTTTGCCATCCTTTGTCATCTAATTTTATTCTTAAAGCAGGGAAACTCAAAGAGCTGGGTAGGGTAAAATGAACTGTGATACCAGCAGTGCTAAAAATGAGGCAGGTACAGTAGGAAGGTCTATTCAGTTACTCAAATTTCCTTTATGGACTGTAGGCCTAGCATTCCCTACCCTGTTTTAAGGCATAGATCTTTTCAGCTGCCACAAAGAAGAGGCAGTCAAACTTTTCTCCAAAGCACTTGAGGGCAGGACAAGAAGCAATGGATGGAAACTAATCAAGGAGAGAAGCAACCTAGAATGAAGAATACATTTCCTGACAGAATCAGTGAAATAACTTGCCTCCAGAGGTTGTGAATACTCCAATTGGAGGTTTGTAAGAAGAGATTGGATAACCATTTGTCTGAAGTGGTGTAAGGTTTCCTGCCTAAGCAGGAGGTTGGACTAGAAGACCTCCAGGTCCCTTCCAACTCTGTTTTTTTATTCTATTCTCTACTGCATCTTTTCCATTAGATTCTGAATCTCAGGGGTGTCCTTAACCCTTCAAAAGCTCTCCACTTCTCTGTTATGGCAACCATTTGTGGCCAATTTGGGTACCCTTTGAATAAATAGGTTTGATCTGCCAGAATTGACTTGCCAACAAGTTAAGAATTCTGAAGAATTCTGAATGTTGATTTCACACACATTTTAAGCCACCATGTTTTGGAGGGATTACTGTGGAAACTGCTAGTAGTTATGACTTCTATTAAAAAGATCCTTTGAAAGAATGGAAAAAGGGAGAGTAAAACAACAAGAAGGTGTGGTTGTAGCAATATGACCTTTTACATCACTCTGGGTAACAATTTAGCCTTGTTTTTTCATTAGATCTATTGCAGAATTGATGATGTAGCATTCACACTTAATTTGCCACAGAGCAGGGTTAAAATAGTGCTGGAAGTTCTAGCACTTCTCCTATAAAGGCATGTGAACTGTTTGCACAGCAAAAAAATATTTTATCAGCAAATTGAATGAGGGAATATGCTTCAGCAGGTTTCCCCCTCCCCCAAATGGAGCTTTGAACATAAGATTATGTGCTTGTGTGCATGAACATGCATGCATATTTACTTCCCAGATTTTTCCCCATTTGGATAGTCTTTATATACATAACAGGCAGCCACAGAGGCAAAATAGATAAGCATGCTTGACATAGTTAAATGTCTCATATAATATATACAATCCTATCATCCAGCTCCCAGGTGTGATTATAATTTTACAAAGAATTTTAATAGAATGATTTTGTTTCGATTTTGTTTTCAAAAGAGTGTGCAGATCCCTCAATAGAAAGCCTTAATTCATCAATATGGATAACTGCATTGGATGAAGAGTTAAAAACACTTTATAGTGCCTTGGTAAGACCACACTTGGAACATGGCATCCAGTTTTGGTCATTACAATATTTTTTAAAAAAGATGTTGAGACTCTAGAAAGAGTGCAGAGGAGCAACAAAAATGATGAGGGAACTGGAGGATAAAATATATGAAGAACAGTTGCAGGAATTGAGTGTGTCTAGCTTGGTGAAAAGAAGGACTAGGGGTGACACGATAGCAGTGTTCCAATATCTCAAGGATTGATACAAAGAAGAAGGGACCAACCTATTCTCCAAAGCAGCTGAAGGCAAGACAAGAAGCAATGGATGGAAACTAATTAAGGAAAAAAGCAATTTAGAACTATACAGAAATTTCCCAACAGGGAGTACCATCAGTGGAATGATGCCTCTAAAAGTTGTGGATACTCCAACACTAGAGATTTTAAAGGAGATTGGACAGCCATTTCTCTGAAATGTTTTTTTTGCTTGAGCAGAAGTTTGAATTAGATTTCAACTCTGTGTTTCTGTTATTCTGGATGGATGCCAGCTTATAGATACAAATACAGACTGTAGGCTCAATTTTTATATAGAAAGTTTTCACAAGGAACAGTTCCCAGGTTGATTGTCAGAATGAGTCATCAGTTTAAGAATAAGCCAAAGATTCACTGAATAAATTCACCCCCCCATAGAACAAAAGATTATATTTACCTTCATCTTACCTTCTTTCCCACTGTCCTTTTTATGTGGTTATAAAATCACTGCAGTGTAGAGGTAGCAATTATTTTATCTCCCACTTAGCTTGAATTCAAAAGAATTTCTTTTAAAAAGTATTAACTAGTTAATAATCCAAATTATGCTGACTGTGCATATAGCCACTTTGCTCCTGCTGGGAAGGAACAGCTAAAGAAGTTTTTACATGAGGAAACAATAGATAGGTGCATAAAAAGCCAGGATATTAGCTTATTAAAATAATGCATAATATTATGGCTTGTTCTGAAATTGTAAATTGGACGAGAGGAGAAAATGCAAGGTTTGATGGATTGTTCAAACCCATAGGAAAAAGTTACTGTTGGTATGCCAAAAAATCCTTATAATTATCCAAATGCTGCTAATAATGTAGGTTGCTAATAAACATAGATTTCCATTTTTGGATTGCTGAGTTTTTAGCCTTTTTTTCAGTCTGTTTTTGGGCTATTTTCGGCCTGTTTTTCATCTAGCTTTTGGCCCATTTTTCAGCTGGCAGAGTGCTGCAGGTGGGCATGAAACACACTTATAACCTATGTAACACACACAGCAGAGGTGTAACGTGCTGAACACATTTGTATCAGCTGAAACAGGACAGTTGAATGTGCTTACAAGGTTGAGTGTGCTACACTAATCAATACGGACGGTTACTAGAGCATGAGTAGCTGAGTGTAGAGTTTTCTGGTTCAGAAGTGGACAAAATGGTACATAACCCAAAGTTGTGCTTCAGTCTTCCCAGCCACAATTTCTACTCTCTTATCAAGGGAATGCCCTCTGATTGTTCAAAGACCCTATCTGGGAGAGTGCCACCTTATTCAGAATTAAAGATATTAAATTTCCACATTGATGACCCTAAAACCCAAAGCTGTTTTCCAGCCTTGGGAGCGGGAGGCACAATATTAATGGAAGGAGCTCTCTTATGATATTTGGAGCTTATAAGAAGATGGGGAGTCAGAAAAACTGTGAATTACAGCAGAAATGATTGTACATTTAAAGAACTTTGACACTTTTACTCTTAAATTCAGGAACTTTCCCCTGATATTACACCAAAAATCTCTTCTTTTCTTCTTGGAAGGCTAATTATTTTTTTGGCATATCCCTATGTTCTTTCACATGAAATAATTTTACTTTTAACAAGAAGAATATTTTAAAAAATTATTCCATTAAAAACTATTCACCAGATAACTACAGAAAACAAAAACCTTCCCAATTTATTGAGCTTACTAAAATCTCAATAATGGAATATCCCTAATAGCAATAATAGCTATTGTATATTTAAATATACAACTTAGTAAGACACAAAAACATTTGTCATAGTTGTTATTATTATTATTATTATTATTATTATTATTATTATTATTATTATTTAATAATAATTATTTATTTAACTAACTCTCTGTAACACCTTACTTGCAGTGACTCTCTGTCACTGAGAGTAAGTTGGTACAAAGAGTTAGTTATATAAACAATTATATTTGGTTATATAAACAATTATGCATTATTTTAAAAAGAGAATTTATTAAAATAACCCTTATACTTGTTGCTCTTTGTTTCTTAGAAATAATTTTCAAGGATACTCCTTTTAGCAGAATTTGTAGCAGTAGTCTTTCATCTAAATACAATATATTAAGCAATTTACTTTAGATAATGTATCCAATAAAATTTTTAATTTTGGATTAAATAAACTATATCTTGTGGCATGCCTATTGCATCTTCACAGTCAAAGCTTGATCTATGGGTGCATTTAGATAATTTGGTCTCCCTAATGCTCCAGTGGAGCAGGGTCAATTGTTGCCTAATGAAAGGAATCAATAGCAATTTTTCTAGTGAGTTCCGAGAAATTAGCATTGGCGAACAAGCATTGGCAGTGTAGAATCTGATACAGTTATGTATCCTTGCTGCTGCTGGGAAGTAATCTACAAAGTAATGGATCAAGATAAAATTCTTTTATTAAAGTAGATGGGTAGTGTGAATAAATGTGACCGTGTGCATAAGTCAGTGAAGTTTGAAATGATCAGGAAAAAGCTTTTCCCTGCTAAAGGAACTGAGCAGGTCTTACTCTTCATAGTTTAAAACAGGCATCAGACTCAAGGCCCGCAGGCCAGATCTGGCCCATGGAATGCTCTGGCCTATCAGGCTGCCCTGGAAACAGTGAAGGACCGGCCCATGGTGCCTCTGCTAGAGAAAACGAAGCTCCATTTTTGCTGGCAGAGGTTTCAGGAGGCCATCACAGCCAAAAACAGAGCTCGGGAGCTTGTTTTTTTGCTGGCAGAGTGCTCAGGCACCCACAGGTGCCCCCGACATAGGTGATGCCCACACCCACCCTGGCCATGCCCACTGCAGCCCTCCAAGGTCAAACACAAGTCTGAAGTGGCCCTCAATGAAATTGAGTTTGACACCCCTGGTTTAAAACAAAGGAATATGAATGTACTAGCTGGATACCCATGCTTCGTGACAAAACTATGTTGTTGAACTAAGCTGGAGCCCAGGCTTTCCTTCTTTCATCCTTTCCTTTCCTTTCCTTTCTTTTCCTTTCCTTTCCTTTCCTTTCCTTCTTTCCTCCTTTCTCTTCCTGCTCTCCTTTCCTTTTCTTCTTTTCCTCTCCTTTCCCTTCCTTTTCCTATCATTTCCTTTCTCCATTCCATTCTTGCATCCTTTTAGAGAGTTGATGAGACAGCTTGGAGATTTGTCTGTGTCCTCTGGTCACCTGAGTGGTGAAAATGGCTGTGAAGTTTTGAAGGAAATTGAATGTGAGGCAAGTGGGGGGAGTAGAACACCATAGCATCAGAGTGTGTTAATAATAATATATGAAATACCAATGCTCTGATGGTCATTTTGAAAAATCTTTTCTTAGCAAGCACCTAGAAGCCAAATTTGTGGTGGGCCAAATGTGCCAAATTTCAAGTTTGTAGGCTTTAGGGTTCTAGAGATTTCATGATGCTGAGTGAGTGGTATTTTGCTTTAATAAATACATTCCATTAAATTATTAGATAGATAGATGATAGATAGATAGATAGATAGATAGATAGATAGATAGATAGATAGATAGATAGATAGATAGATAGATAAACAGTTTTTAAATGAATGACTACAGTTGTTAAGTGAATTGGGGGGATGTCATTGAATGAATCTAGCTTTGCTTGCCAGAAGTTGGCTGGGATGATCACAATTGCTCACCATAGATACAGTAAAGCCAGTAGTCTTGATCATTACATTTTTCCATTCTTGCTATTTTGTGGGGTAGGGGGGTAACCCAGTTTCAATATCCAGTTCTTCTGTAACCACCATGCCAGTGGTGGGATTCAAAAAAAAATATTACTGGTTCTGTGGGTGTGGCTTGGTGGGCATGGCAGGGGAAGGATCTCCATTCCCTCCCAGTCCCCACCCCACTAACCTGCTTTCCAGCTCCATGTATGCAGGGCAACCAAAGAAGACCCGGCCAATCAGCTGGGACTCGGGAGGCAGAGAAAAGATGGGGGCAGGGCGAGTCAGAGGTGGCTGGTTCTCCAAACTACTCAAAATTTCTGCTACCAGTTCTCCAGAACTGGTCAGAACCTGCTGAATACCACTTCTGCACCATGTTGTACTGTAGCCATGCTGATCGATTTCAATAGATGTTATTTTAATCTTTGCAAGCACCTTATTCCTCTCTTTCTTTATTATTTTCTCTATACTGTTATAAAGTATTATCAATTATCATAATTAAATTAGATTTCTAAATCTACTGTTAGGCAATTTTATTACCCTTATATTATTATCACTTTTTAATGTTAAAAGAAGGTATGTCTAAGGCTCTAAATAGAGCCACTCAAACTGAAGCATTAGAATATGAGCCCATTTATTCCTATTAAGGTGAACAAAAACATCTGACACTTTTGGCATTTCATAAACTAGAATATGTGCCTATGTTGCTGTTTTCTCCTTTAATTAGTCACTTAAATGATGTATTCATTTATTACATTTATTAAATGGGTCATAAACTAGGCATTACATAACAGTTAAAATACAATAATAAAACAAAAGAAAACAGTAAATCATTGTAATACAGAACTACAAATATAAAATAAGCACTTACAAATATAACACAATAACATTTCCTCACATGCAAAACCATTACCCCTCTCTCAGGTAGATGTAAAATATTTGCAAGGTAAGAAGCCTTGAAAGAAACAAGGGCCTTGTTCTGACAATCATAGGTGAGTTGAGCCATTGGGCAAGCTTTCTCACCTTCATAAAATGGTGAGGGGCACCACCAAAAACTTATTTCTCAGAACCATTACCTAAATCTTTTTCTGAGGCTGTCTTTAAATCTCACTATTGGCAGCGAATGAGATTTTAAAACATGAGTAATTTCAGGAAAAAAGTTGATCTTTCTAACTTGAATGATGTAAAGGAACATTGAAGACAGAACAAAAATTATCCAGTCCAGAAATCCAGGCTAGGCATTATGAAGAAGCTTCTTGGATGAGAAGTGAAACATCTTCAAAGAAAAACCAGAAAGTCCACATGCCTCTTGAAAAGAGCACCTCTGGGACAACCATGACCTGGATGACCAAGAATCTCCATAGACATTTAGTGATACCCTTTGGGTATTAATTTACTTGTGGTATTACAAACTTGTATTTATGAGATCACATCAAATAAAAAAAATACCATTAGGTGTAAATATCTTTTGTTTGAGTGATTTAGAATTAATACTCCAAACCTTTCCCCATATATTTGCTGACATATAGCATAACATCGCCTTACTCTATTATATTGCAGAATACAGATCTGCTGAATGAGCCAGGCTATGCTGACCTTATATTTATACTGCTTAGATTAGATCCTTGCGGCGAATCAAAGGACTATTTGATAAAGGCTATTGATTGAATGTTGGGGCTAGACTCTGATCCCAGAATTGCATGAGCTAAAATTAGATTACGCTACACAATGAAATTTTATGCTGATATGCTGAGGCTTAGCATCAATTTTTCATTTTAACATTATAGAATCTCTGCAGATAACTGACGTTTGGATAAATCCATATGATTATAATTCCAATCAGTCTTAGCCTAGTCTTCAGTCTATGCACTGGTGACACAGAATAACTCTGGATACAATATCTATGAAAATAGAAACACATATTTTTTAGTGGAAAACAGATCAGAAATATGTCATTAATGCATTCAGAGTAGTTATGAATTAATGACTTATTACTATTCTTGCCAAATTAATAAACACTTAGAAATTAGAAAAGAATGGCACATAATTTACCTTTGTGTATGCTTCAGTGCACTCTTACAGATGAGAACTTTCTTGCAAGTTGTGAAATACAGACTACATTAATTAGTGCATATTCCAAGTTTTCATATCAGATGACTGCTCTTGTACATAAGTTAGTGATAGGATTTAGAAATCACCTATATAGAAAGTAATTGCAAATATTTCCCAATAGAAAAGGTTTAAGCCCCTATCACACTGCACGAACGGATGCAAAGAGGATGTAAAATGGACAAAAAAGCGATGTACACACTGCCTCTGTTTTGCTTCCTCTCTATCCGTCCAGCATCCGTTTATTGACGTTTCATCCGCTCAGAAAGTTTTGAGCTGCTGAAAACTTTTGCGCGGAAAATGTATCCAATTCATCCATTCTGCATCCTCTACGCATCTGCTACACATCCGTTACGCATCCGCTATATCCGCTAGGCATCCGTTCTGCATCTGCGCAACTAGCATCCGCTCAGATGCAGGGAGGAAGCGGAACGGATGCAGAATGGATGCAGTATGGATGCAGAACGGATGCAGCACGGAAACAAAGCGTTTAAAATGGAAAAAACGTTCGCAGAGGGGACCTATCACCCAGAGACCGTCAGGAGGATCGTGGAAGCTTGCTGCATCCTGCACAATCTCATGCGCACCCGCTACCCAGTCTTGCAGAACAGGCTCGTGGACCTCCAGCCAGACAATGGGGACATGGAGCCTGGGGAATGGAGGCAAGGGCAAAACCTGATAGACACTGAGGATGTGCAAGGCCCCAAAAGAGCCTCACGTGAAAGGAAGAAGCAGCGCAACCTCCTGAAACACTGGTGCAACTCCCTAGCTGGAACAGTGGAGTGGCAAGACAGGATGATAGATGATTAATGGGTGCTTCCTTCAGCCTGTCTCATCACACGGATGAGATTGGGCCATGTATGTTGGGTGGGCCTACAATGAACAGGGCGTTTAATAAAGAGCTGTGTTTGTGTTGACATGTGTGGATGATTGATTACATTGTTATTGATAAAAAAGGGCCATAGGTGTGGCACATAGGAGGGTGGACCATACAGTCCCACTATGCTTGCACTGGAGGTTTATCTATCCCACAGCTATTACCCATCCCAAAGGTATCCCTGCCCATCCCACTGCTATCTTAACCTATCCCACAAGCATGCAAAGGCTTAAACCAATTCTAAAAGTTTTCACCAAGACTTTATTAAAAAAAAGAAATGAAGCAAGTGTGTGAATCAAAGATAAACCTTATTGAAGAACAAGCTGTAAAAGGAAAAAAACCCAAGTCAAGTGTCCAAATAAAGTCCACACCCAGTCTCTGTCAGTCTTCACGGTCACTCGGAGGTGTGCCCAGTCTCAGGGGTGAAGGGTCCAGGTGCTGTGGACTTGGTTGCTGCTGCAGTGCTGGTCTGAAGCCCCACTGGGGTGCCTGGCCTGAGAGGACAACAGGTGATGGTGTGTTGAGAAAGCTCTCAGATAGCTGGCTCAGACCCGTGATGCTGAGAGGTCCTTCCTCCATGCCACGGGGTGTCAGCCCCCGTACTGATGAGAGATGTACTGAGGCCGGGCTTGGCTGTGGGGTGGAGGAAGGAGTAGTGTAGTGGGGCTATCTGGTCTGCAGCTGGGTGAGGACTGGCGTGGGTGGCATCGCTGTCATTGGTGGCATCATTGCCGTGGGTGGCATCGGTGGCATCAGTGGAACCGGTGGCAACGGTGTCGCCTGATGACTCTGTGCCTGGACTGGGAAGGGCTGCTGCCTGTGCTGCTGGACCTCCTGGTAGCCGTAGCCCTGGTAGGTGAGGGGCTGTGGAAAGCCTTGGAATGGGAGGGACATCACCTGGGGTGGAGGAGCAGACCTGGGCTGGGTGGGAGCAGGTTCCTCTGGGTCTGGAGGGTTGTGAAGCAGCTCGGTGATCCGGTCTTTCACCACCTGGTACTGGGCTTTCTCCATGTTCCTGAGGGTCTAGTTGACATAGGTGAGGAAGGGCTTGCGGTTGGAGGATGAGGAGTCAGTGTTGACCAGCTGAGAGAGGAGATCTATGCTGGTCCGGATGGTGTCCCTGATCTCCAGCAGGACAGTGTGGCTCTGACCCTCCTTCTGTCTGGCTCTCTGCCTTTCTGTGGAGGTGGAGCTGGGGGGGGTGGATGCGGGTACGGCTGTGATGGACGCGACGTCTCCTTTCTCCCACTGCACCAGGGAGTCCTCCCCGCGCTCCACCACGGTTACAACACCTGTCCGTGGGTTCTCTGCCGTGGCACGCTCCACAGAAACCTGCCTGGAGACAGGGACTGACTCTCGGCTGGAAGAGGACTGGGTTTCAGCAGGCTGCCGGAGAGAGAGGGTTGTGAGAGGGGCTCCTGGTGCTCCTCGGTGGCGGATCTCACCCTCCAGGAAGCTGCACCTGGCCATGACATAGGTCTCTCTGTCCGTCAGCTTAACCGTGGCCTGGCCAGATTTCTTCAGGTGCAGCTTCCCGTACCAGGTGTGCATATGTTTCCACCAGCCGAGGATCACCTCCGAAGTGTAACCCATACTCTCCGCCCTCTCTCTCCAAGCAGCCTGCTTCCTTTTGGTGTCCCTGTACAGCCGGTGTCCCTTCCGCCACAGATAGTCATTCTCTCTCAGCCACTCCAGCACCTCATCCTCGTGTTCCTCCTCAATGAAGTATTGCCTCCTCTCCCGTCCCCGCATACGCCTCTTCCTCCCTTTGGCAGGACCAGATGGGCCCTCATCAGAGGGGCTCCCAGGTGGCAGGGGCTGCTCCTCCACACCACCAGCAGCAGCAGAACCAGCAGGATCATCATCATCATCATCATCATCATCATCATCATCACCAGCAGGATCATAATCATCATCAGCAGCAGCAGCAGCAGCAGCAGCAGGATCATCATCATCATCAGCAGCAGCAGCAGCAGGATCAGCAGCAGCAGAGTAAGCACCAGCAGCGCCTTCAAGACGAGGAGCACAAGCAGGACCAGGAGCATGAGCAGGACGAGCAGGACGAGCAAGACCAGGAGCACGAGCAGGACCAGCAGGACGAGCAAGTCCAGGAGCATGAGCAGGACCAGCAGGACCAGCAGGACCAGGAGCAGCTTCAGCAGAGCATGCAACAGCAGAAGCACCACTGCCAGGAGCAGCTTCAGCAGAAGCTCCAGCACCAGAAGAGCGAGCCCGAGCAGCAGAAGCCCCAGCAGAAGCAGAGTCAGGGACAGGGGGCGGGAGGGTGGCCCTGTCCCTCTTGGCAGGGATGGCGGCAGGTTGCTGAGGCTTTCACTTCTTCCCCATGGTTGTGGGGTTGCTGGCTGGCAGGGAGGCTGGCAGGCACCAAGCCTGGCAGGAAGGCTGGCACAAGGGTGGCAGGCAGACTGGCTGGCAGGGAGGCTGGAAGGGAGGCTGGCAGCGAGGCTGGCTGGCAGGCAGGCAGAGAGCAAGGCTGGCAGGGAGGCTGGCCAGGAGGCTTGGAGGCAGGCTGGCAGCAAGGCAGGGCAGGCAAGGACTCGATGTATCCGGCAGCAGGTCTTTCCTCCGAATGCTGGCCACGTGCGAGCTGCTTCCCTTTATATCCGCATGGCTTACGCAATGCATCCCCCCCGCATGCGCAATTAACGCTCGACATCCATTAGGCTTCCGCTGTGCATCCGCTGTGCATCCGCTTCATCCGCTCGGCATCCGCTCTTTCCGTTCCACATCTGCTTTGCTGAGGCCCCCGGAAGCCTAGCGGATGTGTCATCCGCTCTCATCCACTTCCATCCACTGGGCTTCCGTTCCGCATCCGCTTTCCATCCGCCCTGTGTTCCCTCCCCCCGTCCGTGTTACCCGCTCTGGTTATGCAAATTTTGCCCCTTTTGAGAGCGGATAACAACGGATGGGACATTTTTCTCATCCGTTGTGTCTGTTTTGCATCCGTTGGGTAGTGTGACAGGGCCTTAAATTTGTGAGCCATGTCTTATAGAATACAGTGGTAGAATATTATGTTCATAGGGGTTTTTGGGGTACCTTAGATGAAAAAGATAAAGGAGCCAGAAACCTTGCTGCACTTGAGAACTGCTTTCTTTTATATGATCTGGAGGAGCAAGCTGCTTAAATTTAAATTTTTTATTCTTCCTCATGAGAGGAAAGCGAAAAAGAGAGAGAGAGAGATAAAATATTCAAAACACTAATGATAGTTCTGAAACCATAGTGCTTAGCAAATCAGCTAACTGTTTTAGCTAGTTAAGATCAAGCTATGACCCAACATAGTTTGGGTTGGGTGCATGCATGTGGGTGCATGCATGTGGGTGCATGCATGTGGTGCATGTTTAAATTTTAATTTTAAAAGTTAATTTTCTTCCTGTCACTCTGATTCTTTCTGTAAGTTCATATATTTCAGTGATATTTCTACTAACATGTGGCTCAGTGGGGTTTGTTTATGGATACTATCTCTTCAGATAGTATTCAGAGCAAGTTATTAAAATGGAAATATAATACTAACCTCAGTATTAGGTGATCCAGTAGAATCCTTTGTATATAGCTGTGCATTACTTTACATATACATTAATATATAGGGTCTCCTCACCAGGGGAGACATGATAGCAGTGTTCCAGTATTTGAGGGTCTGCCACAGAGAGGAGGGGATCAAGCTATTTTCCAAGGCACTTGAAGGCCAGTCAAGGAATAATGGGTGGAAACTGATCAACGAGATTCAACCTGGAAAAAAGGAGAAATTTTCTGACTGTGAGAACAATCAACCAATGGAACAGCTTGCCTTTGGATGTTGTGGGTCCCATGTTCTTCCCCAACCTCCTCACTGTCCAAATCTGGCAGGCCAAAACAGCGCTTTAAAAAGTCAGCATACTGCCCCCAACAGCATGGGTCCTAATTTTACCGATCTCGGAAGGATGGAAGGCTGAGTTGACCTTGAGATGACCTTGAGACCTTTACCGCTGTGCCACCATGGCTCAGTTAAGTGAACATAAGTCAATCCCTGCAGTTGTTAAGTCAGGAACAGGATTGTTACATGAATCTGGCTTCCCCATTGATTTTGCTTGTCAGAAGGACCCAAATGTGAGCACGTGACCTTAGGACACTGCAACCATCATAAATATAAACCAGTTGCCAAGCATGATCCAAATTTTGATCACATGGGGATGCTGTAATGGTTGTATGTGTGAAAAAGCATCATAAGTCGCTTTCTTTTTCAGTGCTGTTGTAACTTTGAATAGTTACTAAATGAATAATTGTAAATTGAGGACAACCCTGTGAGTTTGATCCTAGGTAGAGGCTAATATTTGGAATGGACACTCCTGCTCAAGCAGGGGGTTGGACTAGATGACCTCCAAGGTCTCTTCCAACTCTGTTATTCTATGGTCTAAACGATGAGTAGCTATACATTATCATCATCATCATCATCACACAGCAATTTTTTAGATGATTTGGGGAGGCCAATAACACATTGTCCAAAACTAAACCTATCACCCCAAAACAAGCAAATATAAGACATTGATTTCATAAAATGTCTTATTTATACATATGTTGGCTTTGAAATAACAATACAAATAGGGAAGGCAGTGATCACATGAATTTCCCAGTCAAGCTATTGAAAGGCTATTTTTCTTTTTACAGTTCTTACCTTTGAAACTAGGATGTTTAATCGACCAAAGATTGACTTCAGGTTGAAAATAATTCTTTAGATGAAAAGAAGGACTAGTTGTGATATGAAAGCAGTGTTCCAATATTTCGGAGGTTGCCACACAGAAGAGGGAGTCAAGTATTCTTCAAAGCACCTGAGGACAGGACAAGAAGCAATAGGTGGAAACTAATCAAGGAGAGAAGCAACTTAGAATTAAGGAGAAATTTCCTGATAGTTAGAACAATTAATCACTGGAACAACTTGCCCCCAGAAATTGTGAATGCTCCAATACTGGAAGTTTGTTGGATAACAAGTGTTATCACACAAAGTGTTACACCACTTTGTCTGAAGTGGTGTAGGGTTTCTTGCCTCGGCAGGGGGTTGGACTAGAAGACCTACAAAGCCCCTTCCAACTCTTATTATTCTATTCTATTAATAACTCTCCAAGTAGAATGTTATCTGCAAAGTGAATTGTACCTTTTCAGTTAGAGGAGGAGGAGGAGGAGGAATATATTCAAATAGGACATCCAAAATGAAAGTTCTTCCTATATAAATTATAAATGGACAAGTAATGTAGATTATTTTCTTATGTAGGAGAAAGTTTGTCAGAAGTTATTTTGATTTTGTTTCCTTTATGAAAAAACATTCAAATATTAATGTGTTATTTAATCTTCAACTGACTTTCACTTTAAACCTCTATGAGCATTTTGAAGAAATAATTAAACCCTGTGCTACCAAGGCAGTGAATTCAGTAGGGCATACATCTTTCTACTAATTACCTTTGTAGTATAAATTTCTTTGAAAATACATAAACAAACATGCATGCAATGATAGCATTACTTGAATTTGGAATCAGTATTTGGGCTACAATGAATTAATAAGTTTTGTTACATATTTCTGAACGGAGATTAATTTTGGGTTTATTCTGATTTTTACAAGTAAACAGTGTTGCTTAAGGATCATTCTACCTATTTCAGCATTCCAATAACTATATAGTTTTTAAAGTATGGAGTTTTTCATGTCCTCCTCCTCTTTAGAATGATAATGGACTTGTAATGAAGTTGGACATAAATCAGTCACAAAGTGAAGAAGTTGTGATTCTTTGAAACTTGGCAAAAGGTATTTGGCAAAAAAATGTGTACCATTAGGACTTGAAAAATAAAGTAATGGTTTGGCAATCTTTGAATATAAGGCTGGCACATTTATGAGTGAGTGGTTGTAATAAAGAGAAAATGTGCATTATGTGTTATGTTACAGAAAATACAGGCAGTATTACTCAAGTTACAACGGTTCATTTAATGACTGCTCAAAGTTATAATGGCAATGAAAAAAGGGGCTCATGACAATTTTTCACACTTATAGCCATTGCAGCATTCCCATTATTTATATTTGGATGCTTGACAAGTGACTCACATTTATGACGGTTGCTGTGTCCTGGAGTCCTGACAGGCATAGCTAATGGGGAAAGCAGATTTGTTTAATAACCAGATGACTAATTTAACAACTGCAATGATTCAGTAAACAATTGTGACAAGAAACGCATAACATGGGGAAAAATTCACTAAACAAATGTTTCACTTAGCAACATAAATTTTGGGCTCAGCTGTGGTTGTCAATTAAAGCCCCTGTCACACTGCGCCAACGGATGCAAATATGATGTAAAATGGACAAAAAAGCTTGCCATCCGTTGGTTAACGCGATGTATCCGTTCTGTACTCACTGCCTCCGTTTTGCTTCCTCTCTATCCGTCCAGCATCCGTCTATGGAGGTTTCATCCACTCAGAAAGTTTTGAGCTGCTCAAAACTTTTCAGTGGAAAATGTATCCAATTCGTCTGTTCTGCATCCGCTACGCATCCGCTAGGCATCCGTTCTGCATCCGTTACGCATCCGCTATATGCGCAAAGCATCCACTGTGCATCCGCGCAACTCGCATCCGCTCGGACGCAGGGAGGAAGCAGAACGGATGCAGAATGGATGCCTAGTGGATGCAGCACGGAAACAAAGCATTTAAAATGGAAAAAACGTTCGCAGAGGGGACCTATCTTGGATATTAAGGATATCTAGAGGATGCCTAGAGGATGCAAAGGGACACATAGGGGAAAACCTACACTGCCTATAAAAAGGGGGAGCAACTCATCTGGATCTCACTTTCAGAACAGCAGCCCAGCGGTGCAGACCTCTGCAGCCTTCATCTGACTCTTCCTCTTCCACAGCATCCAGTCATGTCCACCATGAATCGTAACAAAGTCCTTTTGGCAGCCACCGTCCTTCTGCAACAGTACAAAGCCATCTACAGGCTCTGTGAACTCTACTACGGGAAGAAAAAGAGGCGGCCAAGGAGCGTCTGGGTACGAAGATGGTTCGCCAGAAGAGCAGAGTACGGACTGTACAACAAGCTGATGGTGGAGCTCAGGAACGAAGACACTCGTGCATTCCAGAACTTCATGAGGATGCCTCCAGCCATGTTTGATGAAGTTGTGCAGCGGCTGACACCCAGGTTGACCAAGCCAAACACCAACGTCCGGCCCAGCCTGGAACCTGGGCTCAAGGTGGCACTCACTCTGCGCCACCTGGCCTCAGGGACCACCTACAGGAGCATGCAGTACGTCTGGAGGGTGCCACACAACACCATCAGCATTGTGGTCAGAGAAGTGGTGCAGGCCATCATCGAAGAATACATGGAGGAGCTCCTCCAGTGCCCCTTCACTGAAGAAGGATGGAAGAAAGTTGCAGAGCAGTGGTATCAGAGGTGGAACTTCCCACACACTGTTGGAGCCATCGATGGCAAGCACGTGCCCTGCAAATCTCCAGCCAAGTCGGGGTCCATTTATTTCAACTCCAAGGGCTTCTTCAGCATCATCCTCTTCGCCATGGTCGATGCTGACTACAAGTTCATGTACATCGATGCTTCAGGCAACGGGTCAGCTTCAGATGCCCAGGTATACAACGCCAGTCACCTCAAGGAGGGGCTGGAACGCAACCTCATCATGGGCTTCCCAGATCCAGACCCCCTACCCAACGACACGCAAGATGTGCCCTACTTCATCGTGGGGGATGACGCTTCCTCCCTCACAACCTACCTCATGAAGCCATACAGCTCCAAATGCCTCACCCGTGAAGAGAGGATCTTAAACTACAGGCTGTCCAGGGCAAGGCGGGTGGTGGACAACGCCTTTGGCATCCTGGCCAACAGGTTCCAGGTACTTCTCACCACCATGCAGCATCGCCCAGAGACCATGAGGAGGATCGTGAAAGCTTGCTGCATCCTGCACAATCTCATGCGCACCCGCTACCCAGTGTTGCACAACAGGCTCATGGACCTCCAACAAGGCAATGGGGACATGGAGCCTGGCGAATGGAGGCAAGGGCGAAATCTGATAGACACTGAGGATGTGCAAGGCCCCAACAGAGCTTCACATGAAGGGAAGAAGCAGCGCAACCTCCTGAAACACTGGTGCAACTCCCCAACTGGAGCAGTGGAGTGGCAAGACAGGATGATAGATGATTAATGGATGCTTCCTTCAGCCTGTCTCATCACACGGATGAGATTGGGCCATGTATGTTGGGTGGGCCTACAATGAACAGGGCATTTAATAAAGAGTTGTGTTTATGTTGACATGTGTGGATGATTGATTACATTGTTATTGATAATAAAGGGCCATAGGTGTGGCACCTGGGAGGGTGGACCATACAGTCCCACTATGCTTGCACTGGAGGTTTATCTATCCCACAGCTATTACCCATCCCAAAGGTATCCCTGCCCATCCCACAGCTATTACCCATCCCAAATGTATCCCTGCCCATCCCACTGCTATCTCAACCCATCCCACTGCTATCTCAACCCATCCCACTGCTATCTTAACCCATCCCACAAGAATGCAAAGGCTTAAACCATTTCTAAAAGTTTCCACCAAGACTTTATTAAAGTGTGTGAATCAAAAATAGAGTTTATTAACAACAAGCTATAAAACAAAAATGAGTCTCTGGCACTCCTCTTGGTCACTCAGTCTCGGGGTGAAGGGTCCAGGTGCTGTGGAGGTGGCTGGTGCTGGAGTGCTTGTCTGATCCCCTGCATCATCAGCTCCTCCAGAAGCAGAAGCAGCAGAAGCCCCAGCCCCAGAAGAGTGAGCCCGTGCTGCAGAAGCCCCAGCAGAACCAGAGTGAGGGCCAGGGGGCAGGATGGTCGCCCTGTCCCTCTTGTAAGGGCTGGCAGCAGATGGCTGAGGCTTTCTGTTCTTCCCCATGGTTGTGGGGTTGCTGGCTGGCAGGGAGGCTGGCAGGAACCAAGGCTGGCAGGAAGGCTGGCAGGGAGGCAGGCACCAAGGCTGGCAGGAAGCCTGACAGGCAGGCAGGCACCAAGGCTGGCAGGCAGGCAGGCACCAAGGATGGCAGGAAGGATGGCAGGAAGGCTTCCACCAAAGCTTGCAGGAAGGCTGACACCAAGGCTGGCAGGAAAGCTGGCAGGGAGGCAGGCACCAACGCTGGCAGGAAGGCTGGCAGGCAGGCAGACAGAAAGGCATGAACCAAGGCTAGCAGGAAGGCAGGCACCAAGGCTGGCAGGCAGTCTGGCTGGCAGCAAGGCTGGCAGGCAGGCAGACAGCAAGGCTGGCAGGGAGGCTGGTAGCAAGGCTAGCAGGCAGGCAGACAGCAAGGCTGGCAGCAAGGCTGGCATCAAGGCTTGCAGGCAGGCATGCAGGCAGGGCAGGCAAGGCTGTCAATCCGTCCGGCATTCCTCTGAATGGTGACCTGCTTCCGAGCTGCTTCCCTTATATCCATGGGGCTTATGCAATGCATCCTCCCCGCATGCTCAATTAACGCTAGGCATCCGTTAGGCTTCTGCTGTGCATCTACTAGGCTTCCGCTGTGCATCCGCTTCATCCGCTGTGCATCCGCTGTGCATCCGCTTCATCCGTTCTGTGTCCCCTTTGCTGAGGCCCTCCGGAAGCCTAGCGGATGTGCCATCTGCTCTCATCTACTTCCATCCACTGGGCTTCCGTTCCGCATCCGCTTTCCATCCGCTCTGCCTCCTCTCCGCGTCCGTTCCTTTCCGTGTTATCCGCTCTGGTTATGCAAATTTTTGCCCCTTTTGAGAGCGGATAACAACGGATGGAACATTTTGCTCGTCCGTTGTGTCCGTTTTGCATCCGTTCGGCAGTGTGACAGGGTCTTAAGGACTACCTGTATCAGAAAATAGTTTAATTCTGTAAAGAATTCAGAAATACAAACTCTATCGTGTCATGACATCTGAATGTTATGGAGTTGGTAGGGGATGTTTGAAATAATTGATTCTAACCTCTTACCTTACACACTTACCCAAATGATAGCATCCTGAATTGATGGCTGTTGTCTATGTCTGTTTAAATATATTCAGTAAAATATTTCTTTTAATTCAGTGCACAGAATTAATCCTTAATCATTTGTATAAAGGTTTTTTTGCTTCTTATTTTTGCTCCATTGTTTGTAGCACTAAAAGCAGGCATCTTCACCATTGTATGTATTGGGATAGATATTATTATTATTAGGTTTGAAAGAGTAGCTAGATGTCCTATATACTTTGGTGAATATAGTGGTTAACATACTCAGGAAAATTCTTTTTTAAAATATACTTTAGTTGAATATTTGTTTATTTAAAGTTGTATTTATAAGATTAAAAATATATTCCTTTTGTCATAATGAACCAGATATCTGCTAAAGAGGAATGTTCTTATTCCTAACTGTGAGGATACATAAATTAAATCATCTTCCAAGATTAATATAAACTATGGAACCTAAGAAACTTCTGCTAATATTTCTATACCTAGAAGACATCTGGAGTTCTATAATGAAGTTTGACAATAGTTTACCATTAAAGTTACATTTCTTATCTCTTCCCATTTGTTCCTCATGCTAACATCAGCCTTCATCTTCATGTAAATATAGGAATTTTTGTTCTAAGTGACAAAGGATGCCTTAAGGGAGCTTGAATGAATAGGTTTATAAAAAAAAATATTGTAACCTAGGTCTTGTCCATCTTTAATTAGTTACCAAGGTTAAAGGAAGGTCAAGAGCCTGGAGCTGTTTCAGGACTAATGTGTCAAAGAAAAATGAAGCTTTACAATGAGAAGGAAATGATGCTGCTTGGAGCTGCTATGACCCCATGTCAACCATTAGGGCTACTAATGGCAGTTGAAAGTTAAAAAATGTCTTGCATTGCAGGTGATTCAGAAGCAAAGAGTGCTTAGGCTTTGGAGAGCCAATATCAAATGGAATAAAACATTTTTGCTTTATGCAAAATTTGAAATAATCTCATCTGGTCTTCTCTTCTCACTATACATTTATTGGCCACCTCCTTGAGTCTCAAAATCCAATATTCAGTTATTCAAGCTGGCAGGAGGTATGAATGATACTGAATTGCTCATAAACTGCCATTACAAACCATATCTAATTCAATAAGTGTTAGTTTGCTAATTAGATAAAGTGCCCCAAGCTTTCACTTTGAACAATTGTGAGCTTTGTTATATGAGAAATGCTGAAGTGATCAGTTACCTACTCAGTTCAACATGCATTTCTCTCTCTCTCTCTTTAGAAAAAAAGAGCTTTTTTTTAACATTTAAATAAAGGAAAAGAAAAATTGACAGCACCATGTGATCACGATTCAAAGCATGGTAATAATTAGAAAGAGATTTCCATAACCTCTTTTCCTTTAACTTAAATGGATTTAGCAAGTTTTATTTTCAAGGATAGATATGATACAGTCTGAACCAACTCTCTCAGTTTTTTTTTTTTTTTCAATCGTAGTTTGTGTCTTTAGCACCTGGTTTGGTAAATTGTTTTCTGGTTCCAAGAGGGGAAACTCTATATTAGCCTTTGTAAAGTATACATTTATTAGTCCACGCAGGGGTAGCCCATTCCAGCTCCGCAAAGGAGAAAAAGTCATAATACGTGACATGATGGCAATGTGATGTCATGGGTTTGACACCTGTGGTCCACAACATTAACTTGGCTGGTCAGGTATTTATAATTTTTGTCATTATTAACACCTGCATGTAAGTGAAAAAAGAGGCTTTGATGTGTTAGTTTAAAAAAATAAGGTGTTACTGGTTTAGTTTAGTTTAGTTTATTGCCATTGCATCTTGTACAACAAATCAAACACCATCTTCAGTGCACATCATGACCGTGAAAATAAACACAAACACACATCCTTCATATTCCACATGTTGAACCAAAAACCCCTGATTCTGCACCAACACTGCACTATACAGTAGAATTCAACAGAGCTACTGCCCTGGGATAGAAGCTGTTTTCAGCCTATTTGTCCTTGTTTTTATTGTCCTGTACCGTCTGCCAGATGGTAACAGTTCAAAAAAAGGGTTCCCAGGATGAGATGGATCTTTGAGAATGTTTTGAACTTTCTTAAGGAAGCAGGAGCTATAAAGCTCTTCCAAAGAGAGGAGAGGTCAACCAATGATCTTCTGGGCAATGACGTTAACCCTCTGGAGTGCTGTCCTATCTGCCACTGTGCAATTGGCAAACCATACAGAGGTGCAGTAAGTTAAGATACTCTCTATGGTACAGAGGTAGAAGGTCACCAGCAGTTTTTCATTCAGTTGTTGTTTTCTGAGAACTCTCAGGTAGTATAATCTCTGCTGGGTTTAAATTTGTGGTTTTCTGTGAGCATGTGATTAGTTTCATCAATTTCATGTAATGGGACAAAACAAGTATATTTTCATACCTTCGAAAGAAGTACCAAGCACAAATAGTAGTAATAAATAAACTTAACTAATTTAGAATTTCTGTGGAAGATTTGAACAATCTACATTATGTAGACTTCAAGCAAACTACTCTAAACAACCTTCTGTGTCCTCCCCTGTAGGAGTAGAGAAGGCAGAGCTTGGGAGTAGAGTTAAGAAAGGACTCAGCCCTAGAATCATTGCATGTCTACAATTGCTCCAACTCCACTCACACACACACCCCAAATTCCTTTAACATTCATTTAGTGTCAGTTTAGGGCTGACTAATAGACCAGATTGTTGTGTATAGGCTTCAGTGATGAACTGAATTGGAATTTATTTTATATCTGATCCTGGTTCTTTGTTCTGAAATCTCCGGAAATATATAGTAATTCAGAAAACTGATGGCAGGCTGCTTGGATGAAACTATTAACTCTTCTGCAATTTGCTTAAGTTGAAAGGAAAATTAAACCATTCATTTTTCCCCCTTCTCACTATGCCAACTTTGCATTTTGATTTTTACTCATTGTGGCCTTTAGACAGAAACAGATAGATTAATATGGTCACTGTTCTCGATTCTGATTTTACCCAAATGACTTCTACAACAAGTGCAAACTCCCTGAATTTTGGATGGTCTCCTCCTCTTCCTCTGAGGGTGGGTGTGGGAGGCAGAATGACATGTTTCCTGTTAAAACAATGTTCCAGAAAACCTGAAAAGTTGTATTTTGTTGTCATTTTGGTTGTTCATAAAGGATCCATTGCCAACATACATAGACTACTACATCTAAAAAAATGTTTAATCTGTCTCTGGGTTAAGTCTTAATTTATTCACTCATCAGATTGTAAACCATTAAACCTGGAACATAAGTGTGTTAATGCACAATATACATTTTCTCACAAAAAAAGGCAAACTTTCCCCCACAAATCTTCCATCTACCCGTACACCCTTCTCTGGTTTGCAAGTCTGAATTCAGATTTAAAATGATTGCTGAAAACCAAAAGCAGTCCTAACAAGAGATAAGAAAATAAAAAATAGAGTGTGATGTGCTACAGTCTAGATCAGAGGTGTCAAATTCGATTTCATTCAGGGCTGCATCAGTGTTGTGTTTGACCTCGGGTGGCCAAGGGGGTGTGTGGCCAGAGGGCATGGCCAGTTTGATGTCACGAATGTCAGGGCACCTGTTTCTGCCAGCAAAAAAGTTTTCAGCCGCGATGGCCTCCTGCAGTCTTCTGCCAGCAAAAACAGAGCTCGGCGGCCTCTTGGGCCCCATTATCAGCCACAACTGCCTCCTGCAGCCCTCTGCCAGCTCCTTTTATGATATTTCCAGGGTGGCCAGATCCAGCCTCCGGGCCTTGAGTGTGACACCCCTAGTCCAGATATACTACTATTTTTTTTAAAGGAAGGATTTCTCCAAATTCAGACTGGTTCACAGATGTAATGTGTCCAGCCTGACTGGCAGTTCTAAACTCCTCCAAAAATGTCCCATGGAATCCTGGGCCCTCAAAAAAAAAACTTGCTCCTTTTTTTGTATACTAATTGTCTACTTAGTTTCTGGTATAGATAAAAGACATCCATCCAAATCACAATGTTGCACAAGCATGTGAAGGAAGGAAGGAAAGAAAGAAATTTTGAGCTTAGATATGGATGCTAAATATGCTGTAGATATGAATAACCTGGATTTCCACACTGATATACCCTTTGTCTAGTGATCTATTATTTAAACTGTTGGAGAGGATAGAGCAGATAAACATAAATGAAATAGGAGCAGAAAGGTCTGGGTTCAGATTTCTGCTCAGCCATCAATAGGGTTAATTGTGGGGTATGATTAGAGGATTGTTTTGTAGAAAAAAAGGAGTATAAGATAGAAAGATACAAAATATGTTAATTTACAGGGTATCATTTGCTGTGTACATTACCTTTTCCTATCTTGATAGAGCATAACATTTTATTTTTTTAATGACGTCATAGCAACCATAATGCATTATCTTCGCCTAATGAAATTATATGTTCAAAATAATACCTGTTGTTAATTTCATGCAAAATGGGGTATATTCTTCTAGAAGATCATTTAATCAAAACATTTAAAAACTGAGCTCAGCTCCCAAACATGCAGTTAATTCCAGCTGCCTTTGTTGTAATGCACTGTGAAGGTTTCACTAAATGATTGGAATTCAAATGTGAACAGAATTATCTTGGCATTTATTCACTTTAAAATGTTTTTGAGTCATTCTGAAATAAAAATTCTGTTTTATATATATATATATATAGCCACAGAATTATCACAGAAGCCACAGAGATTGAAAAAAAGACCTGACAGCATGAATAGAAGAGATGATTCCACCAGACTGTCAATCATTTGGAAGCCTGCACTCTCAAATAAAAAAATCTCCACACCACAAGCCAAGCAAACACCTGGGCACAAACAGACTCCCCCTGATACCTCCAGCTCAAACATACCCCAACCAAGCACCCAGATGAATCCTAGCTTCCTAATAAATGATAGCCGTCCATTTACTCGAAGCCAAGTTGCACTAAAAGCCTCCAACATAGGAACACAATGTTGCCAGACACAAAAAAAAGCCACAAAACAGACAGAAGAAATTAGAAACACCAATCATGCAGAACACAGAAAACTCCAAGACCAATAAACACAGACCAAGACTCCCAACCAATCAGGATGAAGAAAAAACCATTCTGGCACAGCTATAGGCCAGCCCCAAATTTAAAACTGAAACAACTGTAAGATACTGACTCACAGACGAAGACAATACAGAAGCCTGATGAAATATATATTTCCAGAGATTTCAGAACAAAGAACCAGGTTCAGATATATATGTGCTGTTCAGCTTCCTTCAGGTATTACTCCACGTCATTATAGTGCTTTTAAAGTTGTAGCAACGTTTCAGCAGAATCTCATCTGCCATCATCAGGCTTCTGTATTGAGTTTGTAAAAAAAAACAAAAACATACATACATACATACATACATACATACATACATACATACATACATATATATATATATATTCTCTGAGGTTTTTGCGGGTATTTGTAAATGCTTAGCTGACGAACAACACCTAAAAACCGAACTGCATACTCTTACTAATGTACTAACAGCCAATGGATTCCAAAGAAAGAAAATTACTTACCTAATCCAAAAACAAACCCTAACCAAAATCCAAGATAGAGAACAAGAGAACAGCAAAGCCCTCCTCCCATATATAAAAGGCACTACAGACAAAATCAGCAAGATCCTCCAAAAACACAACATTAAGACAGCATTCTGCACAAATATATATATATATATATATCCACCATCCTAAGAAACCCTAAAGACAGAATCAAGTTAGAAAACCAAGAAGTATACGAAATCCCTTGCAACGCCTGCAACGCCACTTACATCGGGCAAACCAACAGAAGAATTAGTGTATGCATTGAAGAACACAAGAACTCAATCAAAAAAGAAGAACCAACCTCTTCCCTAGTCCAACACTTCAAAGCCACAGGACATGAGATTGACTTTAAAAATACTAGAACTATCGCCAAAACTGAACACTTCAACAACAGAACAATAAGAGAAGCCATAGAGATAGAAAAACGCCCACACAGCATGAATAAACGAGATGATGCCTCCCGCCTACCAACTATTTGGAAACCTGCCCTCATTAATAAACAAGTACCTAACATGAAGAATGACACCAGACCCACACCCACAAGTGCCACACAAGATGCTTTCACCACAGCCAAGCCCCCACCTGAACAGGACACACCCCCAGCCAATCGGAACACAGCCATCCCCCCAACCAATCAGATCACAGCCAGGCCCCCAACCAATGGGAACATACCCCCAGCCAATCAGAACACAGCCAAGCCCCCACCCAGTCAACTCACACCCCCACTGGCAGTTAAAAGGAAAAAACAGGCGCAAGCTCACATTACTCTGAGAAGCACAAAGCTGAAGACACAAGCCTGAAGATGACGAATGAGATTTTGTCGAAACGTCGCCAAAATACTTCCAATTTTACGCGGGAGAAAACCCAAATAACCAAAGATCCATACACACACACACACACACACACACACACATGTCTATGTGTATGTATGTATGTATGTATGTATGTATGTATATGTATGTCAGTAATTGCTTCTTCTTTGAAAGAGACAAAAGGATGAGGGAAATGCTAAGAATATTTTTTTGAATTGTAGTGCAAGGAAAAAGAAAATCACATGTATTATCAAACCGTCATAATGAAACTAGTTTTCTGGATAAATTCTGCTTCAAATTGATTAAATTAATGCTTTGTACTTCATAGAACGTAGAATGAAGTTATCCTCTATTAACCGTGAGATACAAATGTACATTTTAATTGTCTTTGCAGATATCCAGCTCTTAATTTCTCTTTATCCCCTGTTTATCAGAGGTATATGCAGGAAAAGGACTTGTTAAAACATAGCTTGCTCCCTAGGAGAGAAAGAAATCATGTTTAGTGTTCTTGCTGCAGGAGATCTAATCACATCTGGGAAGTCAGAAAACCAAACCGAATTTCCAGCACTGATTCTATCAGTTTGATAAGGCTGAGGGTATTGCTTCTTAGTGGTGTGTAGCAGATGTATAGGACTGAAGCCTGGAATGCTGAAGGAGATGAGACAAGAGTTTTCTGTTAACGCTCTTTTCCCCCCATAGGATGTGACAAAATCCAATCATCTTTTCATTGTTATATATTCTTTTTCCACATCACCATTATCTTGGAGAATAATGAAAAATTATAAAGCCTACAAATTACTGAAAATCTGCCAATAGTTATAGGGAGTACAGGTTAGGGTATTGTTGTTTTTCTTATCGGGGGGGGGGGGGGGGGGGATGCAATTTCTGTCCTTAACAATACAGTTTTCAAACATTTCTTTAAAATATCCTCAGACCTGCTTTTGATTCCTTTCCTTTAGAATTAGAATTAGAAAAACAGAGTTGGAAGGGACCTTGGAGGTTTTCTAGTCAAACCCCCTTATAGGAAGGAAACCCTACATCACTTCAGACAAATGGTTATCCATGTCTTCTTAAAAACTTCCAGCATTGGTGCGTTTACAACTTTTGGAGGCAAATTGTTCCACTGTTTAACTGCTCTCACTGTCAGGAAATTTCTCCTAAGTTCTAAGTTGCTTTTCTCCTTGATTAGTTTCCATCCATTGCTTCTTGTTCTGTCATCAGATGCTTTGGAGAATAGCTTGACTCTCTCTTCTTTGTGATAACTCCTGAGATATTGGAATATTGCTATCATTTAACCCCTACTTACTTTCACCCTTCCTTTCCTTTTTTTAAAAAATATATTTTATTGAACAACAATTAAAAACTTTCTTATTTACTTTCCTTTCCTTACTTTCCTGAAATGAACTAGTGTATATCAAGAAATGTTTCTGTAACTGTGGATTTTACAGTTCAGACATGCTTTCTCCCGGGATGGGATCTGACCGGTGTAACTACCGGTTCAGTGATTTTACACTTTGTGCGCGCATGCATATCATCGTCATCTATCTGCCTGGACAGCTGAGCAGCACTGCGCACAGGTGCACAGCAGTTGAAAAAGCATTTTTTTTCCTGCTTTTTCAACCACAGCTGTGTTGCGCAAAGCAACTGCGGTTGAAAACGCAGGAAAAAAAGATCAGGTAAGAGACTGGGTGGATGGGTAGGCCAAAACAGCAGCAGACATAGAACCGGTTCTATGTATGCTCTCTGTTTACTGCTTTTTAGAGCAACCGATTCTACAGAAGTAAGCAGAACAGGTAGAATCCCACCCGTTTTCTCCCATATTAAGATAAATCAGCCCTGCCAGGTGATTACTGAGCTGTACTTGGATAATATCAGAAAGAATCAATAGAGATGGGTCTGGTAAGAGATATCCAAGAAACACCAAGGTTATATAGTTAGTCCTTGACTTATATAACCATAATTGGAACCAGAATTTCTGTTGCTAAGCAAGGTTTTTATTAAGTGAGTCACACCTGCTTTTACACATTTTTTGCCACAGTTGTTAAACAAATCACTGCATTTGTTAAGTGAATCACATTGTTGTTAAGCCATGTGACCATGCCTCATTGACATTGCTTATCAGAAGTTGCCTGGGAAGGTTGCAAATTGTGATTACATGACCCCAGGATGCTGAAACCATTGTAAATATATGCTGGTTGCCAAGCGCCTAAATTTTGATCACATGTCTATGGGGATGCTATGACAGTCATAAGTTCATGGACTTGTCATAAATCATGAATATCAGTGCTGTTGTAACTTTGAACAGTCATTCATGAATGGTTATTTTATCAGAAAGTCACTGGGAAAATAAAAAAAAGTCACTTGAGAAAGGAAATTAATAAAACACGTCAATGGCAAACTGAAAGAACAAGATAACTCACGCTCTCCAGGTCTCAAGCCTGGTGATGTTTACTCAAAATAATTATGCCACAAGGAAGAAGTGGTTCAACCTATTTTCCAAAGCAGAACAATGGATGGAAACTTATCAAGGAGAGAAGCAACTTAGAACCAAGGAGAAATTTCTTGACAGTGAGAACAATTAACCAGTGGAATGACTTGCCTTCAGAAATTGCAGGTGTTTCAACACTGAGACTTCTAAAAAGAAACTGGACAGCTCATTTGCCTCCAATGGTATAGGGTCTCCTGCTTGAGCAGGGGATTGGACTAGAAGACCTCCAAAGTCCATTCCAGCGCTATTATTTTGCAATCTGCTATTAAATTTATTTTATTTATTGATTTGATTTGTCAATTGCTTACTAGATAAGAGGTATAAGCATGAGTAAGAATACAGGAAATAGAATAAATGGGGACAATAGGACAGGGACAGTAGGCACGATGGTGCACTTATGCATTCCCCTTATAGACCTTTTAGGAATGGGGTGAGGTCAATAGTGGATAAATGATGACAGCCTACAAACTGGACAGCCAAGTATTTTTCTTTTTGCTTCTCTGGAACATGATTAGATGCAAACTGAATTGTTGATCTAGCATACATTTTTGTATTAAAATGGAAATATTTGCATTAATTCACTACTGTCTGCTTTGGTTATGCAGAATATACTTCCTAACTATGTTATATCAGTGAGCAGGCAATTCTGACAGATCACAATATAGCAACTGACTTAAAAAATAAAAGTGTTTTAAAGGATCATTTGAACAATATCACAAAGGTCCTGATCAGTCAGCTTGAATCAGAAAAACTATAAATCTTTAAAAGAGAATTTTGTGATTTGCTTTAATAGGATGTTGATCATTATAATATTTATGCTGGGACCCATTAATTAAAATGGCCACATTTTTTTCCTGTTGTTAAGATCCAGAATTGCATTTTTGCTTAATTATGGAACACATATGTCTACATATGTACACATCTGTCTCTTTTACTGATTTGCTGTTAGGTTACCAAAAGAAACATGTGGTCTGGATCTACTCAAGAGAGGTTACTAATTTCTGGTAGAAATTTGACCTATGCTCCTAGGCATGTGAAGAGACCATCCTACATCAGGCCTTAAAATGGCATAAATCCAAAGTTAATCATAATTAGAAGAAATCCAATACAATGAATAAAGACTTGTTAGTGATATCATATTATTGTACTGATTTTAAAGATTTCTGTTGGTAAGACTGTGCCTGGATCCCATTCATTATCTTTGCAGAGAATAACTAAAAGATTGATTTATTTAAATCAAGATGACTTAATTCAGAAAAAAAATAAGTTTACCTTGATGTTTAATTTTATTCATTAATTTGAATCCCACCTGTATTATTTTTACAAATAATAATAAGGTGATGGAGATGCCTAATATTCCTCCCTTCCTTCTATTTTCCTCACAACAGGCCTATGAATTGAGTTGGGCTGAGAGAGAGAAAGTGACAGGCCCAAAGTCAGCTGACTTTTATGGCTAAGGTGGGACTAGAACTCACGATCTCCAGGTCTCTAGCCTGGTGATGTTTATTCAAAATATTTTTTAAAAAAAAATCTACCAAAATATGTAAACAAAAAAACAATATTTCTTACTTGTTTCCTGGTGGTTTTCTTTTAATGGTGCTTGGCTCAATGGCATTGCAAAACAGCATCTTTAAAACAATAGCTTATGCTGCATCAACTGTTAAATAGTCTATCTATAATTAGAAAGGAACAATCTGTATTTTTCCTGATAGTTTGAGAAACTCTGAAGGCTCGTGAAACCTCAACCTTCTCATTTTACACTTTTCTAATAAAGACATGGTGTAACTGAAGCTATGAAGATAGATATCCTGATAGCAATCTATCCAGTCACTTTCATCCATCATTGTTTGTTCTTTATCTGTCTTTCTACAAAAGCTGCGCTGTGAGGAAAAGTCTTTTCATATCCTTCGTAATTCTGGACACTGGAAAATATATGTATATCGAGAGCAAAGAAAGGTAGTTGTCTGACATTTAATCTTCATGAAAACTGACACGAAGGGAAGAGCTAACCTTCTGCATTATTTTTAGTTTGATATTCGGTGGTGCTTTATTGATCATTGCTGGCGTCCATCACTGCGGATCACAATAACTGATTCAGAAGCAGAAAAGAAGAATAAGCCTTTAGGACTATCAGCTTCTTACTGAGAGATATGTCAATAGTGACTGTTCCCTCATCCTTTTACCAATAAGAATGGCTCATCTGGGTATTTCAAAAGCTTTTGCATATTGACAAGATATTTTTAAATCAATGAGAAGCTATGAACTCTTCCAATGAATTGCTGTATTTTTGTTTTAGAAAATAAGAAGTTTGCTTTTTTTTCTTTTTTTTTTTTTGGAGTCTTGATACGGGGAATAAATGGACTATCTTAAACCCTTGCTCATTTTGAACTATTTACCAAAGAACTTTCTGTAAATCTTCCTTTGCAATGAAAGACATGCAATGAAGAAGTTAAAATCTGTCCTGACATCAGAAATAAGAGAATTGCTTTTAACTTTCCTTGGTTTCATGATATCAGATGTTTTTCCAAGGCTAAAATCCTGCACAACATATACACACATAATGCTTCAAGCAAATGAATACAGACTTGAAATGCAGGTGTAAATAAAGCAGGAAGATTCCAATAGCAGGTTTTCTCATTAGCATATTATATTTAAATGATAAATGTTCATGAGCTACAGTTCACTTCATGAACTCATCAGATGCCTAGATGGGAGAAACATAACTCGTGTCACCTTAAGAAAGCTTTTGCCTTTGAATAAAATTTATTAATCAGAAAAATGCTACCATATCCTTTCAGGTTTATTTGTTAAACCTGATTATCCTCCTATTGTTGATTATCCTCCTATTATGGATATAGCCATAGTGGATGATGTTTAATTGAAAGCTCATGCTCATTTTTTGTATATCTAGAAAAGTGGAGCACTTATGATTTCATCCAATGCTGAGGTGTTTGTTATTTAGAGGTAGTCCTCGACATATGACCATACTTGAGCCCAAATTTTCATTGCTAAACAAAACAGTTGTTAAGTGAGTCTTGCCCCATTTTATAATCCTTCTTGCCACAGTTGTTCAATGAATCACTGCAGTTGTTAAGTTAGTAACATAGTTGCTAAGTGAATCTGGCTTTCCTATTGACTTTGCTTGTCAGAAAGTTGCAAAAGATGGTAACCGTGACCCTGGGACATTGCAATTGTCATAAATACATGCAGTTACCAAGCTTCTGAATTTTGATCATGTGACTACGGGGATGCCGCAAGGGTTGTAAGTGTAGAAACTGGCCCATGAGTCACTTTTTTCAATGCTGTTGTAACTTTGAAAGACCACTAAGCAAATGGTTGTAAATTGAAGACTATATGCCAGGGGTGTCAAACTTCATTTCATTGAGGAAGGCATCAGGGTTGTGTTTGACTGTGAGGGGGGGGGATGGCCAGGGAGCCGGGGTGGATGTGGCCCAGGTCAACATCACTTGTATTGGACTGAGCGCTCTGTCAGTGAAAATGGGCTCCTGAACGCCGTTTTTGGCTGTGACAGCCTTTTGTAACCCTCTGCCAGTGAAAACAGAGCTCGGGAGGGCCACCTGTGGCCCTCCTGAGTTCTGGTTTACTGGCAGAGGCCCCATGGGTCAGGGTGTCTCCATGGGCCAGATCTAAGCACCCTACAGGCCAGATCTGGTCCCAGAGCCTTGAGTTTGACACCCCTACTATATGCATTCTGAAGGTAATGTAAGTAAAAGATCCATAGAAAGACACACAGATGCACAATATTTTCTTTTATTAAAATTTATACAATAGCACTCAGCAATATGTGTTGTGTTCTGGTTTTCATGAAGTTGCCTGATTAAATGACTCATACTGTTAGCAGCATGTTCTTAATGATTGAGTTTGACTTTCAGTGATGTTAACAGAAGAGCAAGGGGGAACAAACAGATGCAGCCAGACCTGCGGCATTACAATGGAAGATCTACCCCTTATCACCAAGCACATTACAAATGATGCCTTAATACTGCTTTAATCTTTATGAAGCAAGATCCCGCAGACACCACTGTTGACTTCTGTAAGGAAACAACAGCCCAGTCTGAGTCTAACTGAGTTTTACAGAGCTCTTTTATAAAATAAGTCATAGAGAATCTAAAGAAGCCAGATTCTGGAAATTATTTATTTTATTTATTGTTTATGCCACCTACCTCAATCTACAGCAGGGGTGTCAAACTCGATTTCATTGAGGGCCTCATTAGAGTTGTGCTTGACCTCAGGGGAGATGGGCGTGTGGCCAGGATGGGAGTGGTCAGCTAGACATCATTCTTGTTGGGGGTGCCGATGATGGCCCGATTACTATGCTACTGAAAATGGATTTCCAAGCTCCGTTTTGGCTGCAATGGCTTCCTTCAACCCTTTGCCAATGAAAACGGAGTTCGAAAGGGCCATGTTTGGCCCTCCCAAGCTCCATTTTCTCTAGCAGAGGTACCAAGGGCCAGTCCTTTACTGTATGCAGGCAGCCCTGTGGGCCAGATCTAAGTACCCATGGGCTGGATCCGGCCTATGGGCCCTGAGTTTGACACCCCTGCTCTGTTGCAGTTCTGGTGGCTTACATTATAATAAAAAGTTAGAAATGTTATTAAACAAAGAAGTTGAAATTTGTAGAATTAAATAGAAAATTGAAAACCAAGAGGGTGAACGACATGGGAGGTGGTCTTTTCTACCTTTTTAGCCAGCCCAGCACATTGTGTCCCTATAGGACTCTGAGGCCAGCTGGCAGAACTGGAAGGCCGGGAGTGACAGATCCCAGTAGGAGAACAATCCAGAGGGCAGGGGCCACAGCAGAAAAGTCTCTTCTCTAGACTCTGCCAGTGAAAAATCTTTGGTAGACAGGATCCGAAGTTAGGCCTCTTCTGTTGGAATGAGTGTGGATAGACCAGTACGATCAAGGTGAAATAGACCCACAGAGATCCTGAACCCATATCCTAAAGGGCTTGTGAGATAATTATCAACAACTTGAATTGGACCTGAAACACAACCAGTGTAGCCAATTGAAAGCCAACCAGTGAAAGCCAATTGGCAACAGCAAGGTTACATGTGCCATTCAAGAGGGATCCAGAATTGTCTGTGCCCTTGCATTCTATACTATTTGTAGTTTCCAAATACTCTTCAAGGGTAGACCCACATAAAGTGTGTTGCAGTAATCTAGTTAAGAGATAACCAGTAGTTAGAAGTCCCAACACTTGCAGAAGGTTCTGGGTGAAGAGACTGTTATGCAAAATGTATGGTAGGACTGATTTCTGACACATACTTTTAATTAGAGGTATATTCTTCTGTGATTCACTAATATTCCGCCCACATATGAAAGCTACATCTTAAGTTTTCATATGTAACTACTACAATGTGATTTTGATTCTTGACATTTTCTATAAGTACTGCTATTCCTGGGGTTTTAAATATTCACATGCATTAAAGCTAATCATAAGACATTGACACTAGATTTAAATAAAACATTTATTTAGTTCCTTCAGTGAAAAAAAATATATAAAGTAATCTTAATTCATTAGTTCTTGCTGTAGTCATAAACTGGCATGACCTAATTCTTAATATATTGTCACAAAAATGTTCTTACCATTATTAAAGAAATAATTACAAGTAAATGCAACTGATCCAGAAAGATACATAAAATACTTCCAGATGAATTTACCAAGGTTAACCAAAGCAACTAAAACTGTTCTGAAGGAGTCATGAATTGTTAATAATAATTATAAAAAAATGCTGTTGGCAAATTAAATCTACCTACTTGAAAATATCCTTGTAATTTTGCAATTACGGTTGATGGTCCGTGATTATCATATGGAAATCTGTCCACAAATTATGCAATCTGCAAATTATATGAGATAGTGAAAGAATATGTGCCAGCAGTATAAGGATTTATTTATTTGTTTCAATTTATATGGGTGTCTATCTCATATTCATTACTCTGAGTGTCTAACAACAGTTAAAAACACTATGTGAAAACACATGACAAGAATGCAAACATGATTTGCAGATAAAGTAAAAAACCAAAAGAACCCATAAATGAATAAACATAATTGTGAGGGTTCTGCCACACATTTCTCAAGCTTGTTGATCCAACCCAGGGGTGGGCTTCTGGGGATTTGCAGGAGAGCCCCTAGGTAGGATTCTGTACAGTTTGGAGAACCCCAAATCTCACTCCTGGCTGGCCCCTCCTGCCCCTCCCAGGAATCCCCACATGGCTTATTTTGGATGCAGGTAAGTGCAGGGTGCGCATAGAGGCTCAGGGACAGCAATAAACAAGCCTCCTGGAAGTTCCCATTTCCAGCTTCCAGGGAACCACAGGAGCCCAAGGAGGCCGTTTTCATACTCGCATAGGCTAAACGAAAGCCTCCGGAGCCCATGGAGGGCAAAAATGCCTCTCCTGCCATGGTGCAGTAGGCCAACTAGGCCACGCTATCTAGCAACCAGGCAGAAAATCCTAAAATTTTTGAAGCAAAGCCCTGACCCAACCATCTCTAGTTCTTTGATTCTATGATTCTAGTAAAAGGGTTATGAGGGGATGATTTTACAGATTGGGCACCATGACAAGGCCCTACCAGATCTTTCTTGAGTCCTGCCAGATGCGTTCTAGATAGGCAGAGCAGTTCTCTCCTGCCAAACACAATATTTTTATTACTTTATTATTTTTAAAATGAAAATTAAAGCAAAACTAGATTTTATTTAATCATGCTTTAATGATCCCTTTTCATTCTTTCCTACAGATGATGATTTTTTTCACGAGCTCCCAGAAACGTTTCCTTCTGATCCCCCAGAACCTCTTCCTCATTTTCTGATTGAGCCTGAAGAAGCTTACATTGTCAAGAATAAGCCTGTGAACCTTTACTGTAAAGCCAGCCCGGCCACTCAAATCTACTTCAAATGCAACAGTGAATGGGTTCATCAGAAGGACCATATTGTAGATGAAAGAGTTGATGAAACCTCTGGTGAGTTGCAATTACTTTGGGAAAAAAATGTATAATGGCTTTGGCAGATTGCTTTAAATCCTGTTGCAGTAAGGTGACAATGGGAAGTACATAGAGTACTTACAGTGAAGCCAACCTTTTTGTGGAATCTTAAATAAGTAGAACCAAATATTTTAGAGACATATTTTGGAGAAAGTGATTTAAAGGGTGACATTAATATTTTTATATTTATTTATATATACAGGGGGCTATGATCCTAGGTAGAGGCAGATATTTCTCTCTCTGGGAACAATGAGAATATATTGGCTGAACAAAACTCCGCATTGGTGACAAGAAGGGCATCTGGCCATTAACACTCTGCTAGCTCCATTCAGTTGCTCAGACTCAACCCCGCAAGGGATTATTATGGGGTCATTAAAAATGATGATGATGATGATGATGATGATGATGATGATGATGATGATGATTAATGTTTTATATTTTCATATTATCCCTTAATAATTCTAACTCCACAAAGTAAGACAGATTTTTCTCATGGAAAGATTAAGGCTAAAGTCTTAACTGCTTCCCAATTCAATTGTTCACTGTTTTTCATTAAAAAATATCACTTCTAATCAAATACAGGTAGTCCTTGACTTACAACCATAACTGAACTCAAAACTTCTGTTGCTAAGCAGGATAGTTATTGTGTTTTGCCCCCATTTTATGACCTTTCTTCCCACAGTTGTTAAGTGAAGCACCGCTGTTAAATTAGTAACACAGTTGTTACGTTAACCTGGCTTCCCCATTGACTTTGCCTGTCAGAAGGTTGCAAAACTTGATCACATGACCCTTGGACACTGCAATCATCATAAATACATGTATCACAAACATCCAGATTTTGATCAAGTGACCATGGGGATGCCATAACAATTGTAAATGTGAAAAATGATTATGTCACTTTTTTCAGTGCTGCTGAACTTCGAACGGTCACTAAGTGAACTGTTGTAAATCAAGGATTACCCTTAAGTATAATTTATAGTCACCCAAATTAGAGATCAACATCTATGGTTTTTCATGTCTTAATAATAGCTTAATATGTCAGAACCATCAGTTTCAGTTATGCATTTTTATACTGAATCTACATACAGGTGTGATATGATATGTACACTTTTAACTGTTTAAGGTACAGAAAATTCCACTTATCTACATTTAGTATTCTATTTTTATTATATTTAGTATTCTGAAATATTTTTCTGTCTGTCTGCCTGTCTATCAATCAACAGGCTTGAAAAGGTATCCCCTGAGCGATAAACCTATTTGTGTCAATGATGTGCTTCTTATTTTCTGAAAGATTAATAATCAATACTTGGGATCACATTCAAAATGGAAGATTGAAGTTTGTGCTCTTTGACAGCAATAAAAAAAAACTTGCTAGCAAGCAATTTTTTTCACAGGGGAATTGAACACTTTGTCTAATTAGTCCAATTCAATACAAAAAAATCCACTCAGTACATAGAATGCATAAAAATTTAATATAAAGTCAGTTCAATACTAAAAAAAATCTCTTACCTTTTTAATATTTGAGAGTACAGATTTGTGAGCTGTTGTAGCAAGGTCATTCTTGAATTAGTGAAAAAAAAAACCACAGCTTTTTTGTTTGAAATGGTAGTTCTGTAGGAAATTACAGAAGTTTTCACAATTCTGGAAGACAGGTAGCTGTTTGAAGAAATCAGAGTTATTTTCTACTTTGTCTAATATTCATATTCCGTGAGTCTTTGTGCCAAAAAGGTACTGACAAGGCTTTGTTATATCAGTAGCCCACTTCTACATTGACCAACCAAGTAACTGTAGGTATGACTATTTTGGCTTCTGATCCTTAATCATGGGTTATTTAATGAGACCCATGTTTTTTTCAGCATCTCTAGTTCAGAGAAATCATTGAGTGGAGATGAGGAACCCCCTAACAACCCAATCAATTTCATTATTCACAGAACTGATGGTTCAGGAAGGGGTAGTTTAACTCAAAATTTTTCCAGTGATGTTGGGCAATAGCCATATATAATCTGAAGGAATGACAAAAGAAGAGAACTTAGAGCCCATTTTTAGTCAAAAAGTACCACTTTTTCATTTGTCTGTTTGGATAATGACATGGTTCTGATAGAACAGGGCTGTCAAATTTGCGGCCCGCTCACCGGATGCATCACGCACTGGCCACGTGCAGGTCCAGTTTAGCAAAGGGGGGAAAAGTCCAGATATGCCAAGTGATACCGCTGTGATGACATGAGTTTGACACCCCTGTAATAGAATGACCTCTTGTCATAAAAATGTGATAGATCTTTCATTGTCAATATAGCCCAGGATTGTAATCTCATCTCACTGACTGTAATCTCACCCCATCCTCATAGATAGCTCTTAACATTTTACTATGTGGGCAAGAAAGTACATCATAATATTTTATACAGAACAATGGTGGGATTCCAAATCTTTTCCTACCAGTTCTATGAGAGAGCACTTCACGCTCACACAGGCGCTGTACATATGTACAGCCCTCAAAGACTGCCCTTGGTGTCAGCACTGGTGAGCAGCTGAGGCGCAGCAATATGCTTTGCCACACAAATCAGCTTAAAAAGAAGGGCATATAGGACAGGGAATGGCAGGGAAGGGAGGGCAGGGCCAGTCAAAGGTGATATTTCCCAGTTCTCCAAACTACTCAAAATTTCCGCTACTGGTACGCCAGAATTGGTCCAAAATTGATGGCTGAATAACACCTCTGATACAGAAGGGCTTTGCAAAACAGGAAAACAACATCCCAGAGAGAACAAAACCTTCTTCACAGCATTATTAGATTAGCAGCATCTTCTGGAGCCAGTTTGGTATAGTGGTTAAGACATCAGGTTAGAACTGGGAAACTATGAATTCTACTCTTATATTAGCCACAAAGTCAGCTGGTACAATGGTATATGGGAAAGATCTTGGAAGACTGGGACCAGAAACACTGTCAAGGGAACAGCTAAATAAAACATACCATAGTTAATAGCTGGATAGTAAATGGGGCAAGACCTCATAAGAGACCCTCCCTAGTATCCTATGCTGTAAAAGAAATGAGGGGGGAAATGTACTTGTAAGAGTCTACCAATATTGCTTTATAATAAAATCAAATTAGCTCCTCTGATTGCAATTCCTATCAGGTTTATCCAGAAAGGCCAACAAAAATTTTTCATGTCTGAAAATACAATTCACCCATTCCCATCTCCTTTATAGCCAGAGATAGTGTCTCTGGACCTGGTCCCCCATGGCTTTTTTCACATATCAACCTCCAAGCAGTGATGTAAGCATTATCTAGTGCATTGCAAAGCCAAACTTTGCAAAGCCTATCTTTCCAATGATTGCACAGCCCTAATATTTAGTCGGATCACATGAGTGGTGGAAATGATGAAAAGTATCATTTTATGGTCCTTTATTTGAAATATAGTTTTTTTCTTAAACAGTTTCCAAATTTTCCATAGGTAGTTACTGCTGCTGGTGTATTTATTTTTCTCATTTTATGGTTTAATTCTTAATAAACAGCCTTGTAAAGAACTATTGAACCTTCATGTTGGTTGTTGGTCTGTGAAAAAAGATAAAACTCACATTCTCCCCAGTCCTGTTGCTATAGTTGCATTGGCATTCAAATATCAAGCAGTCAAGTGCATCTTCACTTGCTTGTGACATATCATCTTAGAACCAGAATCCCCCTCCCCAATCTCTCAAATCTTAAACAATGACCAAAAACAACGCAAAGCCATATGAAGAATGGCGAACCCTGGCCATGGCACCAGTAATATAAGGCATCTGTTAGGCTGAGATTACAGTGATCCAGGATCAGAAATGTGAATGAAAAGCCTAATGCTGCATATCTGAAATTGCAAAAATGTAAAGAAATGAAAGAAAGCCACCAAAGGACTGCAAGTAAATATGTTCATCAGTGCTGGAAGGCTAAATAAGATAAAATTGTGGGCTCATTTGTTCATTTCTCTTGCTCCATCCTTGACTGTTTCTGTTCATAAGAATGGATTTTTCTCATTGATAAACATGGCACAGTGACCATCTTATAATCCAACTATAATTGAGGATGCAGAAAATAACAAGGCTGGGTTTAGTTATTCCCATAAAAAATAACTGGAAAAACTGTGCCCTCAGAGGCTCAATTATTTTAAAAGAAATAGGCTTATATCTACTTGCTGACTAAGGTGGAAAGTTATTATGTGTGTATTTGATGAAATATTTCTGAGTATCTTAATGCTGACAGATGCAGTGTAATATTACAAAGTTGAATGCTATAAAGGATCAATGAAGCCATGGATTCTTCTTTTTATTACTGCAAGACAAATAATGAAGAATTTCTAAGTATTTTTTTTAAAAAAAACCCTCATTGTTTCATTGAGTTAAATAATCTATATGGCTTCCTATCTCGTAGCAACAACTCTGGGTGTCAGATAGAGGGTTAAAACCGAACCACAGTAAAATAATCAATCAATAATCAAGGTCCAGGGTCAAAATAGTCCCAGATAGCATCAAAATGTAGCAAACAAAAGAGCAACTAGGAGAGCTTGTTAACTTGCCAGGTGAAATGTTTGTTGAAACACCCAGATTTTTAGTATCTTTTGGAAAGCATAGTGGACTCATCCAAATCTATGGAATGATGCTATTTCATGGGGCCCTTTTAATTCTTCCCTTTTTCACATTTCCCTTTTTCATTAAATTAATGAAATGAAGGGGGCTTAATGTTGAGGTAGAATATTCTTTGCATTTTTTTTCCTCAGTGAAAGGGATTCTCGCTCTTTGTATTTTCAGAATTGCTTGAGAATTTATTTGAGATTTCTCTTATAGTGTTTGATATATATTGATATATAGAGGGTGTTACTACTGGTCTAAAAATCATAGGAATATTTCATGATATTACCTTTAGAATTCATTTAAAATATGGGAAGACAGGCTGGCTGCAGACAGTATTATATATGATAACCATGATCTTTCACAGATCTCCAAACCTAAATACCAGGATTCTCTCCCTTGCCTTCTTTCAATAAAAGTATTGTTTTTATGACATTTCCAAAAACAATTCTGTTTCATACTAAATGAGAACTGACAGGAAAAGGGCACAATTTTTTTACATTTATTCCAATTTAGAAATGAGGGTTCACAATGTCGGATATGCTTGCAATTTTGATTGATGATTTCAATAGCCAAGGTGAAATATAGCTCCAATTAAATTATAGTATCAGGAGACAGAATTATTATAAATTCACTTTTATTTTATTACATTTCTTTAGCATATTTGTTTTACTTTGATAAACTCTTCCCAACTCCCCATGATAGTTATTTGGGTTGTTTTGAGTTGATTTCACTGCCTTAGAATTTCTAAGCAAAATCCTTTCAAAATAACTTTAACATGGAAATGTACCACAGAGCCCAAACAAAGTTTAAATGATGCATGTCCTTTCAAGAAGTATTTTGAAAAAAAATCATATTGCCCTATTCAGACAATCAGTTCATATTTTGACAAAGTGCTAAGCTATTTCATCATCTTTTGGTTCTACCTGAAGAAAGTTAATTTAGTGCTCTTTGAAAATCTCTTTGCTTGGAATTTTAATCGGATGTCCTTCACAATAGTATAAATAGTCTTGTTCTTGAGGTCTGTACTTTTTCTCAATCATTTCGGAGTCTAGGAGTTTGTCATTCCAGTACTTATTACTGAGCCACGCAGACTGATGCCATCATTTGTTTTAGAAAACAGTGCAAATGCTGAGGCAGATTGCCACTGTGACGAATTTATATAGCTCTGAGTTGAACTAGGTTCTTGGAATTCTCTGAGCTTGGTAGTTTCCCCTTCAGATATTTTACCATCAATGTAGCTATCTCTATTTCTAAATCTTTAAATGTTTTCATTGAAAACCTGAAGAACTGCTACCAAATCAGCCTATTAAAATTGAACTAGGTGGCCCTGTGTTCTAAGCATAAAGGTAAATTTTAATCTTCCGACATTTACTTTGTTAATCAAATAAATTCTAGACAGACCAATTTTCAAGATTTCTTATAAAGCTTGTTAACTTTAACAATGGTGTGTGTAAATATATGTTCATATAGGCTCTGCAGCATTGATTGTGCTTATTTAAAACCTGATGATACACAGTTACACAACTCTGCCTTGGGCTACTCAGACAGTGCTGCTAAAGCTCCTTTCTCAGTGCCAGGAAACTATGAAGATCTGGTGCTGGAGAATAGATTTCAGTTAAGCTGTGGAAAAACTTTGTGGCTGTAAGTTTTAAGTTCTCTCCCCCAATCGGGAGATCTGCTATCATCAACTCAGTTTGAGGGGTGGTTCATTTTCTCAGTTAGCTCTGGTATGAGTTTGAGGGTCTTCTTGGACTCATGGTTGGTGCTTGAAAGAGCAGGTGGTAGCCATGAAAAGGGGTCTTGATCATGTTGACTCATGCTTTAATCATCTACCAATTGGTTTACCTTAATGTGGTCTAGATGGGGCTGCCAATGCAAAATATTTGGAAGTGGCAGCTGATTCAAAATTCAGTGGTACAAGCAGTTACATTATATGAGAATCTGAAGGAGATGACCAGGCTGAGCCCAAGAGAAGGGTTAAGTGCATCATCAGTCTCGACTCTGTTAACACACAAGAAATCTACATCCAGCCCACCTTGAATTCCATTGCCTCTTATCTATTGCCATTTTGATTTGACCATTAGTCATTCAGATTCTTGTAGAATGTGTTAGCATGCATTAAACCTATATTCATGTGGTTCCTGACTTCTTGCACAAGACAGAATGATATGCTCATATAACATCACAGTGAGTTGAACTGTTTCCCACTAGGCTTCTGATTCCAATTCAAAATGTTGGTTACAACCAATAAAGCACTAAATGGCATAGAAATAGGCTTTTTAATGGGACTATCAGTCCTATCACATCTACCATGGAAAGTATGCTCTAGTTCCTCTATTAATCACTGCCATCTTGCTTTACCCCCAAAATCACATCTGCTAGCTTAACAACAGGTTCAATAGAAGAGGTACTGCAAAAGAACTAAAGCCAAAGATATTCATCATTGTTTCAGTAAGTTAAATGTACAATATATCATCCTTCTGTCTCTTCATTGGATAGCAGTATTTCATAACAGGGCTATTGTTCTTCAGCAACTTCTTAGCCATAAAATATGGAAAGCATCTTCTTCTATCAGATATAAAGTAGGTCCATACACTTTTTTCCTTTATCATATTTGACACATATTGCTATCATTTTCTATTCTCACAAGATTTCTCCATGTTTCTTTCATTTCTTTTCTGTCTCTTCACTGTTGGAAAAATAGAGAATAGAAGAGAGAATCATTACTATCTCTTAAAAAAAAGCCTCTAGGGTTTTTTTAATCAATTGGAAGAAAGGTAAAAGGCAGTGAAGCAAAATTGAGCCTCAGTCATTTAATTATAAGTTCCAGATATCATCTTAACAATATTTATAATAGGACAAAATTTTCAATTTCCAATTTAAAGAATGAATATATACCAGGAAAATAAGCATCTCAAAATGAAAATATGAAAATACCAGGAGAAAATTTTGCAAAGAAAATACCTATATCACATTTGAGATATTTAGAAGAAATAGTGTAGAACAAATCTAGAATTGGAGAAAAGGTAAAGTAAATGAAATCATATATAACAGATTTATTCCCCATTTCACCTATGAAAGAACCACCAGAATACTAAATTAAAAACAAGGTTGAACAAATCATTCTGATTAATATTTTTCCATTGACCCATAGCCCTCTGCAGTGTACAGACAGATTTGAAAGTCCCTTATTCTTGCTAGATTAAATATCCATTTTCTTAAAAGAAACTAACAGGGCTATTGATACTTCGTTTAAAAAGGATTTAACCAGGGTTTCATATGGCATACAAAGATAAGCATTTTCTGAAGTTATTGAAGTTGTCCATTAGTTTTTTTATATCCTTCAGTGACTCACTTTCCTGTCCAATTTTTCCCTGCTTGTGATAATTATGTCAAGAATTAAAAACACCTTGCTTCTCAGAAATTTGAGTATGCTTAAAATATGGGGGAAGACATTGCATTTCCCAAGCTACAGCCTCTCTGGAAGAAGTCAATTTGTTTGACAGTAACCTTAGGAAAAAGAAAAAAGCTAAGCAATAAAGAAACTTTTGAGACTTATTACATCTTCCTTCTTTGCTAAGTTAGCAATGGAGTAGGATCTCCAAACAGCCCAGAAATGTGTGTATTTGCAGAGACTTATATGAGCAATTTTCTCCCTATTTTCTGGCTCTGCATTTCATGAACTAAGAAGAAGCAAAAACATTCAGTAAGGCTCCCCACTGACCCCTTGTGTCACTGTGTCGATTTTGCTTATTACTATTGTTCCTTCACCATTGCCTGAATTGTGACACACTATCTAGCCATAGGAATGATGCATTTTCCATCAAAATACTATCTTCAAAATGTATGTGGTAATGGATTTTTTGTTTTGTTTAGGAGGTGGGAGGGAGTTGTAATAAATACAAATCTTTTTATTTTCAAAACCACATTTTGAAAAGAAGATAAAATAATAAATGAGATATAACCCTGCTGGGAAATTTTTCTTGAGTTTACGAATGGCCAGATAAGCCTCCTTACATTTCTAATTTTCGCAGTGTGTTCTGGCAAACAGTACTAAGTGGCTCCTATGCTTTCCTATACACTCTGGGATTCTTTGGCTTTCCTTAACTGCTTCAAAGTGTTTCAGTTTTGTGTAAATGCTAAGCTACGTCTGGCATATATTCCCAGGTTCCAAACAGCTGTATCATTAGAAACAGCATGTATATCCACTGAACCAGGAATAAGAGAGTGAACAAATTTTTTTCTAGAAGTTTGCTCAAGGCTGTACTCTAGGAAATTCAATTTTGAAACTTATTTTCTTTCCCTTCCTTCTATGTCATTTGTAGCTCCATTTTATCTGTGCTAAACATCCATGCTGTCAAATGCAAGAATAACCAATGCATGAATAACTCTTGGCGCCTTCTGTCAAGATTTCTGTCAAGAAGAATTCTTTTTTGCTTCAGAGCTCAGCTTGGACCTTTCCTACCCTTGCTCCTTTATATTCATAACAATCGACCAAAGCTCTGGGAATCCCCAAATGTGACAATAAAGAGCCACTGAATGACAGGAAAAACCAAGCAGTACAGTCTGTTTGTCATAGAAGTACTGTAGAAGCCACCCAGAGTTACTTAAAATGGTCAGCCTTACAAACCTCTTAAATAAATTTCTGCTCATGAATGAATTCTTTATTTTTGGAATTACTTTCTGTGTTCTGACTAAGGCTTCCTGAGATCACATGCTGTTCCCAAAAACTTTGTTTTTATTTCAACAGCTGTGAATTATATGCATTCAAGGCCTATAATGGCCCAAACAGTTTATTAATAGTCCAACAGAAGTCTGCCACAGTCTTTCGAGATAAGGCTGATAAGCACCCACTTTTATCTCCCTTGAAATGCTACCAATGACAAAATTGCCAATTAGCTGTACAAGGCCAAATGGAGCACAAAGTCAACACAGAACTTCAGAGTTTAAACCAACCAGAATGAACAAAGTTGCTTCCTGCAAAGGCTCATGTCCCTTTTGGATAGATGGATGGATAGACAGACAGACAGATAGATAGACAGACAAACTTCACCATCACACTTCATCAAATTAAATTCACTTGTTTTTATCTATGTACCAATCCAAACAGTAACATGGTCTCTGAAAAATGTCCAAATTGTGCTTTGAAAGCTAGGAGTTATGAATCTCATTAGTGGTGTTAGTATCCTTGATATTGTTTTAGGGTGTTATATGTTTCATAAATGATGCAAAGTGTGCTAAAAAAAACAAAAAGCATTTTTATTTTTATAATCATATGAATTTTAATTTTGTTATTTGATTGCATTCATCTTCTTCTCTCGTGTCGCTACACTTTTCCCAGCCACTGTAGAACACTGTTGGTGTAGGTTGGTGTAGCGTGGTAGAAGGATTCGCAGGTAAACAGATACCTGACAGGGGCCGCAACGTGAACACTCCTTCTATGGCCCCCATTGCATTAGTAAGATTCAACTCTACTGAACAAGTTGTGTAAGGTCCCGAGTGGCCTCCCTTCATTTTTATTAAATACCGATGTTTTCTTCCACATTTTGGGATAAATCTGCTTCCTTTAAAGCAAGAATGTCACTGCAATTCCTCTTGAAAGAATTGGTGCCATTTTTCAGGCTCCTGTCCAAAACTTAAAAAGTGAAGTTTCTTCAGAGGGTTTGCTAATTAAAGGATTATGCCTTTAATGTAATTCATTTGGTATCATTTTCAAAGCATGCAAAACCCTATTTTGGATGTTGTCATATGTTTGATCTTTGCTGGTCCTGCCTCAGATACTTATCTTCTCATTCTACATTAGTCTTGAAAATGATATCCCTAATGATTCAGGACTAAGAATGGAATATGAAGTTATTTAGGAGCTAAATATTAAATTCCAGATGTGGTAAGATAGATAATGCCACATATCATAACTAATAAGGAAGCCTTCCTATCATGTCAGCAGAAAAATGAGATAAGAAGAATGATTTGGGATTGGAACAAAGGACCACCTGTTTTCTTAATTTTGTATAGACAACCTCTACAAAGTTTTATCTAACAACATATTTTGATAGGATTTTTTCAACTCTTTATTCAAAAGTTTTTGGAATAAACTTCCAAGTTATCCCCAATTTTTAAATAGTGCTGATAGGAATGAACCAAATTGTGATTAAGTTTTGTTTACTCTCTTACCACATGACAGTTTCAACAATGGTGACAGAAGCAGAGCTCTTGAGATCACGGAATGATTTGCTATTCAGATAATTAATCACACAAACAACACCAATGTTAACATGTCAAGTGACGAGATTTCTTGCTTGTTATCATTTTAGTAGTGCTAAATTTGCCCCATATCACCCCTTTTTTTTTGTTTCACATGAAGCTTCAAAATAACATCTGAGAAAATATGCTATGTTTTATTCAGGTCTCAAAAGAAGTAACTATTTTAAACATACAAACAAATCACTTTACAAGGTTATTCGTGAAAATCTGTACTAAATTGGGTATGTCAGCATTTCATCTGAAATTTTATTTGCTTCAACTATTTTGCTAACTTCACCCTAAATGACAAAAAAAGGAAAAAAAAACCAAAACCTTAGCCTGAACATGTAAGCATTTGCTACTAACCATCATTTTAAGCATTTTAAGTTTGGAAATTTTAGGCATTTCCTCCCACCACTCAATCAAAATCAAAGTTTGACTTCCATGTAAGTTTATACCAGAACTTCAATGACTTCATTGTTAACTGTTTGTATATTTCTAAATGAAATATGCCTCAGGTCTATTTTTTTTAAAGTGTGATTTCATGTTTTTAAGAAATCATTTTCAACATTCACTTGCTGTTCTATTTGGCCAGAAAAATACACAGATAGGATGCACTGATAACAACTAAGGTTTCTATTTATGTAGAACTTTATTTTTCAGTTGTTTGGTTAACCCAAGGAAGGTTAATAACAGAAAGAGATGCAAAGTCATAGCTAGCTTAACCAGTTTAAAGTTGATTGGGTTTCTCCTCTCCACTTAGATATGCACATTCAAATCTATTGATCACAATTGCTAGGTTACCATGGTGCTCTGAGTATGGGTTGTTTGGATCTGAATAATTGTGATAAACCAATGTGATTTGTAAGATGTCATTTATGGTTTAGTATTTTTGTGAATCTAGCCATTGTGACTTATTGTTCAACAAATGGACCATTTCAGCAAATGTGTAAAGCCAGATAGTAAGCTATGTTGTAGCAATCCTTTTGTCTTAGCAAAACGTTTCTATTTCTCTCTAATGTGTCCACTAGAATATTTCCAGAAAACTTCTATAAGTGTAAACTGTAAAAATAGTGTATAACTGTAAAAAAAAAAACCATTTATACAAGACAGATTTATATATAACTAATATACTAATATTCTTTGGGTTTAGACTATTACATCATTTGTTTTCCCTGGAAATATTTCTTCCCTTTTTACATATGGACCCTATTTACTAACTTTTGTATAACAAAAATCTAGTGTCTACTTTGAAGTGCTTGAATAAAAGCTCTTTGAAGTGCCTGAATAAAAATGGGACCACATTCTAGAAGCCAACAAATATGTTCTTTCTCCGAGGATGAAAAAAATATGCATACCAATTCAATTTTGTTTCAGGATAACCAACATTATCGGGAAAAACACAGGAAAAAAGTAGGAATCAACAAGGTAAAGAAACTAAAACATAAAATAGTGAGAGGTAGAAAAATATAGTTAAATATTATTCACTATTCTCCTGCATGGTTTCTGTTCTACATATCATTTATAGCTAAAACAGTTGTCCAAAGGATCCATTACATTAAACAGATTGTAAAGTTGATATATTTACCTAAATGTTGATTCTTTGTATTGAATGCACATGGTTTCTTTTGTACATGTTATCCTGGACTTTTGTATTTTATTTTGTTTTGCATTTGACCTGATTGTCAGACTAATCAATCGATAAACTACCTGTTTTCCTGAATATTTTTTCTATTCTTGCAAACAATTGCTTCTGTCATATCCATACACTGATTTTGTATATTACTTTTGGTTTAAACTTCTCATCTCACCCTTGAGAACCTCATCATTCAGTCCATTTTATTGACCTTCCCTTTCCTTTTAACCAATGCATATTTCCTTTTCATTGTGTGTGAGAGAGGAATAGAGATATATATTCAGTCTTCATTCATTCGCTCTGTATGACCAAGTAATCCCAACAAACTTCTGTGGTCTCTTTTGTATTCAATTCACCTTCGTTCAGTATCTCTTTATTCTTCTTCCAACCTTTTCTTGTTTTAGCTCTTCTTAATATAACATTAACATAATTCTGACATACCCCAATTCCCACTACACATTCAACTTTTATTTTTGTCCTGCTACACTCATTTTTATGTAGCAAAATGAGTTGAAGCATTATCCTATGCACTTCTGCTGACAAACATTCATTTTTCACAACAGAATACATATTACCCACTATCTATCTACCAGCATGTGCATGCCTTAAACTTCTCCATTTTTCATTCTTAGTAAATATTCTTCTCAAGTACGTACATAGGCATCAATTTCAAAACAGCATGCAACCTTCAAATGCACATAAGCATTATGGCAGCATGGTCTGGAATCATTTGTATACCATTGTTTGATCTCAGTCAGAAATGCTTCCCAATCCAATGAAGAAATACTAGGATAATAAACATGGAAATCTTAACTCTGACCTTTTCCAAAGGAAAGAAAATTCTGTTACATCTTTACATCATATTGGAAATAAATATGTACACGATGGATAAATAAGTCCCAGTGCTCCCAAATTGGTGGCTTTATTGTTCTCCACTATGGAAAACAACCAAACCAGAGTTGCAAATGAAAATACAAGGCATTTCATTAACAATCTTAATTACTAGCTGTTTATACAGTATGCAACTCTTGTTGAGTGTTCTGTGAACTCCTACAATTAATCCCCTGCAATTAAGTTTGTTATAACATAACTTTAAATGAAAAGCACATGCTTCTGAGCCCTGGTGTTTGAATTTATGCAAATTTATTAATGCATGCAAATTTGCAATTTCCTGGATTTTTCTCCGAGGTTGCTGGCCGTTATTCATTTGTGAGTTTTATGTATAAAAATGGATGAGTGATGCCAGTACTCATCTGCTAGGCACTAGATGAAACAATAATCTCTTTTTTTAAACTTCTTTTTGTTTTCATACTAACGGTTTCATAGTGTGCAAGGAATGCTCAATTTGATAACTTTTCCTAGCAGACCTGTTTAATGGTGTACTATTATAAGCACTCAGCATGTAGAACTACCAGGCTGACTAAAGATGTTAAGTTTTCCCAGCAAGTACACAAAAGCTTGAAACTCTGGTAAGGGCATAGAAGGATAGTCTCCTCCCTACCTCCCTTCCCAAATAACATCTATGATTTCACAGTGTGCGACAAATCATGTACCTTGACAAGCTGCTCCAATAACTAGATTTATGCTCTTAACCTAGTGGACATATGTCTACTGAGGAAAAATAGAAAGTATAAACTAAATTAACCATAACATATAAAGAAATGCAGATATAAATAGTCATCGAGTGAACCTGGCTTTCTCGTTGACTTTGCTTGTTGGATGGTCCCAAAAGGAGATCACGTGACTCTGTGACACTGCCACCTTCACAGATATGAGTCAGTTGCCAAAGGTGTGAATTTTGACCATGTGACCAGGGGGATGCTGCAACAATCATAAATGTGGAAAATGGTCATATGGCACTTTTTTCAGTGCTATTATAACTTTGGTTACTAAATGAACTGTTGTAAACCAAGGATTACCTGCAATAGGAAAGAAAGAGAAAGCTGTGCCATGTAATATGCTTAGGATGTCCTCTACAAAGGATATCAAGGTGTTCGTTATCCTTAAACAGTATACAAAGAATTGAAGTAATTTTTAAATTCTACTTAAGCAGAAATTCTAATTAATGGTCAGTATCATTAATAAGTTGCTTGAGTGGTGCAGTGGCCTAGAGGTGGAGCTCGACTTAAACTCAGGAGGCTGTGAGTTTGATCCTAGGCAGCAGCAGATATTTCTCTCTGGGCACAATGTGTTCTGACCTTTTCCATTAAAACAAACAATAACCAAAAGAAGCAGAAACTTTTAATGACTCTTACGAATCCCCAATTAAAAGGCTGCTGCAAACTAATTAACTTTGATAAGCACAAACCTCACCAAAACTGTGTGAGACTGCCAAGAATCACAGATAAGAAATATTTCACAACATAAGAGTCTTCAAATATCAATTTAAGATACTGCAATGTCCACAAGGCTGAGTTTCAAAATGTCTTTGCTTCCTTCAAAGAACTTTCACTTCACAGCTGGCTTTTATCTTCTTGAAGAAGGGCCATTGCCTTGCTACCTTATTCCCAAGTCACTGTGCTTTCCTACGAGCAGCCCTGTACTTACACACACTTGGCACAGGCTCCTTGGGACCTCCTCATCACTGCTGCCTGGCTTCACAATCTCTGAAGGCAGCAGTCTAATCCCTAATGGTCCTGGCCCCTCATCTGAGTCCTCAGTCTCCTCAGCCATCCGTACCTGCTGCTGGCTAACCACAACACAATGATGAAATATCTGCTGTAAACTCTGCATTACTGACAGGAAGGCCATCCGGCCAGTAAACACTCAGCTCTATTCAGTTGCCCTAACTCCACCTGATGCAAGGGATTACAGAGTCATTAAAAGAAAATATTGATATCTTGCTGATATATTCTAGCTTATGAGAATCAAGAGGTCATGGAGGGATTTTTCCTGGCCTTTTCACCAACATCCCCATGCTCACAGACATGACATCCCATTGGAGTTCATGCTAAATTTGATAGGTTCATAAAGGTCACAGAGGACATTGATCTAGCATGGAGTAGTCAATGCTGCAAAAGGAGAGTTAAGTTTGGAAAGATATTTTGGATGTTTTTAAATTTTTCATATTAAACATTTTGAATCTCCATTGGAGATTTTCAGCTATCATGCCTTAAAAATTAAATGATCTGTAAAATTCAGGGGAAGGAAGGCTTCATGGACCCAGAAAAAGATATTGAGACCTCAAAATTTGCCTACCTGTTTTGTGAAACTTATTCAAGAAGAGATCTAAACAGATGGTGTGCAGGCAGGCTTTTTTTGTATGTGTGATTGTGTATATACAAACCAATATTAAACCATCTAATCAGAAGCAGAAAATGGATTCATTTTTTCTAAAGAACAGGAATGGAGTTAAGAAGATGCTTGAATAGGTCTCTGATCCATTTAAAAAAAAACCCAGCATAGCTGCTATTACTAAATCAAAAGTCCTTTTGTTTGCTTCTATAGCAGCAATAATAAAATAATCACACAAGTATGTCCTTCACAGATATAATTGTCTGCATGAGGCATTCACATGAAGAACAAAGATACGATTTTTACAGAATTTGCAAAGATGATCACAAAGGAAAACCTATTCTATATAATCTACAATATCACCCTGCTCACCCATACAGATATTTTATTAAATTTAATTTTCTTTAGCATGCCAAGGAAGAATTGTCGTACTCGTGGTTTCAACCTCATGGGCAAATGGTGATAAGTTTTAGTTTGCTGATGTGAGACATGGATGAAAAAACTCTCAGCCCTAAGTTATTGAAGTGGTATATTTGCATTCACTCATTTAGTTTGACTTTCTGTTTCCGAAGCAAACGATTGAGGCAAGACTAGAAGGATACTAAACATCAGGGGTATCAAACTCAAGGCCTGAGGAGTGCTTAGATCTAACCCACGGGGCCGCCATGGAAACAATGAAGGGCTGGCCTGCAATGCCTCTGCCAGTGAAAATGGAGCTTGAGAGGGCTGTGTGAGGCCCTCCCAAGTTCCATTTTCTCTGGCAGAGGGTTGCAGGACGCCATCACGTCCAAAACGGAGCTTTCATGCCTGTTTTCACTGGAAGAGCACTCAAGTGCTCCTATTACAAGTGACATTGAGCTGGACAGGCCCACCCCAGGCCCCCAAGGTCTAATACAAGCCTGGTGCATCCCTCAATGAAATCGAGTTTAATGCCCCTGTTATTCATGTATTGCTAATACATTGCGATCATAAGCCAAATTTATGTTCTCAGCAGAGATAAGTTGAGACGTATTAACATCAGTGGTGGGATTCAAATGTTTTTACTACCAGTTCTGTAGGCATGGCTTGGTGGGCATGGTGTGGCTTGGTAAATGTGGCTTGGTGGATGTTTTGTTCGGAAAAACACGAGGTAGACCGGGTTCCAACAACGAAAAGTCTTTATTTACAGGAATCAGTAAAACGGAACGGTTGGCCGACTTAGCGGCAGCCTTTTATACAGGCTAGCCTGCCGGCTTGTAACCAATGGCAGCTGATTGAATTTGCCGCCTTTTTTACTTTATTCGGATTGGTTCTTAGTGAACCAATCCAATGCTTACTTTAGTTGACCAATCAGATTTGCATGTTTTGGAGTAACCCAATTTGCATACAGAACAGTGGACATGGCTTGGTGGGCATGGCAGGGGAAGGATACTGTAAAATCTCCATTCCCAGCCCACTCCAGGGAAAGGTTACTGCAAAATCCATTCCCTCCCCACCCCACTAACCTGCTTTCCAGCTCCGTTCTCCTGTGCAGGGCAACAAAAGGAGACCCAGCCGATCAGCTGGGGTTCGAGAGGCAGAGAATAGATGGGGGTGAGGTCAGTCAGAGGTAGTATTCCAATCTACTCAAAATTTCCACTACTGGTTCTCCAGAACTGGTCAGAATCTGTTGAATACCACCTCTGGTTAACATTTTATATTTGCATTTTAAGAAATATTGCTCACATTAAGAAGTTTACATAACATTTTTAAATATTAACATACCATTTGAGCTAACTCTCTTTATAATGCACTGATGCCTTTTTCCCAAAGCTGCATAAAGAATTACATACAAGCAGGTAAGCTAGTCATGAAAAGTTTCTTCAGTATTGTGATGAGTATCTTGGTGGGTTGAAGGAAGAGCAGAGCCAAGCCTTGGGTGCTTCTGAAAGCCAGCCTTCCTAGCACTACTAATCAAAAGGCATTGTGTAGCTTTTCTAAAGAGGTTCATAAAATTCTATGAATAAATCATGATGTTTTCCAATCATAAATACCCATGATAACCAAGCCACAGCATTGGAGGCACTGACTACTTTATACTGATTGGAGCTGAAGGTCTTAATTACTATTGAAATTTGGCTTTTTGTCAAAATGAAAGCTGATTTTTGGGAATGTAGCAAACATGCAAGTAGATAGGTTTCTGAAATAGTAGCACCACACACCTTGTTCAAAATAACTGATGATGGTAGGATGATAAGTGGCACAACTGAAGATTGTACAGTTGAATAAATTCTTATGGGACATATATTCCAATTTATGCAGGATATTAAGGACAACTTTATGCAATGGCTGTTTAGCCTATGCTTGAAAATTTCCAACAACAAAGAGCCCACCAAGGAAGAGAAGAGAGATAATTTGTAACAGCTAGAAGGCAACTAGTCCTTAAAAACACTAAAAAGCTGTTTCTTCCTGTAATGATCTGAAATAGCTCCAACAAAAAGCTGATAGTGGAACATTTAAGACATCATAATGCTGTTATTATGGACCACCTGTCTGTCTGTTTCTTGTCTTGAGTAAATAATTAGAAATTTCAGTCTGCATAGAAAGAATTAGCAAGGCCATTTCCAAACATAAAGTTTGGGATCAAGTTTGTAGCCGTAAGATGATTCTTATTGAATTGCTGCTCTCATCTTTTAAAGGTAATTCTGGGAAAAATAGGTAAAAGACATTAACTGAGAAACAACTGCAGTTCTAAATAAAATCATATTCTAAGAAGAAATGACATATCTGGGATCTTTTTTGGAGTCAAAGTAGCTCTTCAGAGGAAAGCAGGGTATAACACCACATCTTCTTAGGTTTTTCAAATGTAATATATATATTCCTTTAGTTTTTCTTGTGTTGCTTCCTTTAAATCACAGCAATACACTTTAAGAGCTTTAATTTCACAAAATGCTATTAAGAAGTATTATTTATGCAAAATAGTTCACAGCTTGAAGGATAAAATGCCAAGAGTAATAAATTTTGTTGATTTCTTCGTTTGTTTTAAGAAAAAGGAAATGAAATGCAAAACAAAGGCCTTAGCAGCAACTGAACAGGATGTTACAAGCTGTGTTCACACAATTTGTATTAAATCAATTGAATAAACTATAATGAACTTTATTCCTCCAGTGTGATAAGTCATAAAAAGTTCTTTAAAAAACATAAGGGCTGGTTTCAGGAACACAATAAGTCCTCGGACCAAACAATGCATACTGTGTTGTATCACATTGTATGAGCCCAGGCACTATCTGATGATTCCGCAAGTTGAAGAAAGATGTTTTGGTCTCTCTGTTTGTTTCAGTGATACAATGATTATTACTATTTTTAACAGAGTTCATACTGACTTACAATATTAATGTACTGTGAAATTGTATAACAGTAACAATTAATTGCGTATGTCCTTAAAATTGGTGCCCTAGAGATGACTACATTCACCTCCCATTCAAAAGGTTGAAAGTTCAATCCCAGGCAGTGATAGATGTTTCTTTATTAGCATGCATGAACTGTGAACTCTACATAGGTGTTAGAAAATGCAATCTGCTAATAAATGCTCCATTCAGTTACCCCAACTCCACCCTAATAAAAAGGGATTATAGCAGGGGTGGCTTCAAAAGATTTAGGAAGCGGTTCTCTGCCCGGTTGCTGGGTGGGCATGGCCATGGTGGGTGTGGCCTAGTCAGCCTCCTGCACCACCATAGGCAGGCATTTTTGCTATCTCCGGGCTCTGGAGGCTTTCCTTGAGCTTCCAAGAGGGCAAAAATGGCCTCCTCAGCCTTTGGAGGCCTTCTGGAGACTGGAAACAGGTTTGTTTCCAGCCTTCTGAAACTTCTGCTTGGCCTGTTTTTCACTCACCCTGGACTTTGGAGGCTTTCCTCCAGGAGGGTGAAAATCGCCTCTCTGGACTTCACAAGCCTTTCTGGCCTTCCAGAACCTTCAGGATGCCCATTTTTCACCCTCTCCAAGCCTCCACGCACTTAGCTGGGATCCAAAATGGGCTGCACAGAGAATCCTGGGAGTGGTAGGATGGCGCGGGCGGCCAATCGTTGCAACTACTAGTTCAATGATCCAGATATAAAATTAGCATCTGGTTCACCCAAACCAGTGTGAACCTGTAGCAGCCCATCCTGGATTACAGGGCCACAAAAAGAAAAAAAAAACCTGGATCCTTCTTGTTTTGTTTTACATAAATTATTGCTTATTATATTGTGAATTTCTCAGAGTCAGTTTGAAGTTGAGTAATGCCTCATTTTAAATAAAGAAATGGTTACCTAGTCTATTGTATCAGGTGCCTGAGAAGAATTTTCTGCTAAGTTCAAATCTCATATTTAAGTTAAGCTGCATAAAGTAAGGTATCTGTGATTTACACATAACTGGGTTTGACTAATAATGTCAATGGTGTTACGTACTGCCAGCAATCCTCACAATACAATTGTTCTGCAAAGAAAGGAAACCTCATGATCTGATGTATCACCAAACCAAAATAACCAACATATTACCAGACAAATATTTCCCTGAAAAACTCAATAAAATTAAGGCTATTTTAGGTTAACACTCTTGAAAAAAATAAGTGAATTAACTACTATCCAATAGAATAAGCATCTTTTTTAAAACTAATATCTGGGTCTGGTCTTTTGTTCAAATGGCAACTTATTTGGATTTATTATGTTGCATAATGTTGCATAATTTGTCTACATTTTTGATGTAGAGGAGTCTAACAAAAAGATACAGTAAATCTACCCTTATTGTGAACTTTTACATCTATTGTTACATCTACTTTAACCAAAATGTCATTTAGTATTTTCTTGGGAAACAAAAATCTAGTGCCAGAAAATTCTTCCTACTTTCAAAAATAATTCAGAAATTAGAATTTAGCAATAAATCTTCTTGCCAATCCACCATCTCAATAGTTCTTTAAAATTTTGATAAATATTTTTGAATGTGAATTACTCTCTAAAATGCATTTCTAACCTTACTCCTAAAACTTCTACCTTGCAACTTACATAAAACAGATGCCAATGGGCAGCAGTATTTTTGCAAGGCTGTCTTAAGAAAATGTCATAGGATTTCAGATTCTGGTAAAGATTTGATGGGAAGTTTGCTATATTAATTGCTTTATTGCCATATTTTTTAACATTTCATTTAGATTTTTGGACTTTGTTGTTAGGAAGAAAGCTAGCTAGCCTTATATCATTTTTAATATTTTAATATATATAATAGGTAATCTTACTGGTAGTGGTAAGTTTCAGGTTGCATTCTTGCTTTTTTTTTTCTCTTTTATCAACTGTAATAATTTTTCACTTCTGTGGCCACTGTAGCCTATGAACAGGAGACATTTTCCATTTACTGCCAACACATTTATGTGGATTTTGATGCTTTTAACAATTCTACAATAGTCTACTTCACACTGTGTGCTTTCTGTAACCAGTGCTTTTGCAGAACACCATTTTCCACTGTAAAGACAGACCTCAGGCCTCTTTGTCTTTGGAGCTAGGGGTAAAAAAACTTGACTCCTGAACTCCAAATAAGAAACCCTTGTACAAAAGGGGGAAAAAATTGCTAACACAGACTAAAATAGCTTAAGGTTAAATTGTGATCTAAAACATTTGATTCGTAGGATCCAGAGCGTATGTCCAAGTATTTCTGGCTTGTATCATCTATCTAGGGACTATGAATTACTCGTCTGGCACACTCACTCATGCATGCAACATAATATACAGCAAGCAGAAGTATTTCCTTCATAAATATCTTGCTTGCTTCATATAATACGAGAGCGAGCAAAGAATATGTTTAAATATATATTTACTTTACTTTATTTTAGGAACTTTGCAAAAAAAATTTGCAATTTGAAGAACTCACTGTGAGCAAATATTAATGCACCTTCCAAATGGACAACTGTTTAAAATCATAATTGCCAAAACATCTCAGGGAGATGTTTACCCAAGCAGGATTCAAACAGTTTGATACAATGGTTAGATTTGGGAGATTCCATTCTATCCCATACAATGAAGAAACATGTATCTATGGAACTGACGAGATAGAAGATCTGACCCATATATTATTCAATTGCTGTTTGTATAAAGAGGTGAGAGATAAGTACCTTGGTCCACATATTAAATGTATGGTCCAGTGGGAAGCCCATATTATAACAACTTATCTCATGTGTGGCCAGAATCTGAAAATGGCATTTAATACAGCACAATTTCTGACTAAAATGGTCCGACTTAAGATTGGCATATGTGGGCCTGATTGGGGTAGATTTCAGGGGTGATATAGAAATATAATTTTATGTCATTTTATTCTATTTTACACATTTATGTTTTAAATTGTTGTATTTTATCCTATAATATTGTATTTTGCCCTACTCTCATTTTAAATTATTTGTTTGGAATTTTATTGGTAGGCTAATCAATATTTCACATATATATAAAACTATGATTTGAAGAACTTACAGTAAAAGCAATAAAAGTGAAAAGAATTGCTAGAATAAGAATATATTTAGATGCAGATACAAGAGATGCATGTCTAATCTGCTTTGTGTTCATGAAGTATACCTTATATAAGAAGATGAAATAGATTAAAAAGGCTGTTGCTAAAAAAGGAAAACTATACATTAAGCTGAAAGGAAAGGTGACATGTTAGGAAACATATGATAAGATGCCTTCCACCAAGCAAATAAAAATGAAGTCCTTCCATTCAGGTTGACTTGCTTTTGCTCTCATCACACTGGTTTAGAGTATAGACTCACACTTGGACCTTCATTTAGGCTTCAGACAGGACATTCACAGTTTGGCTTCATTCAGGAAACTCTCCAACCTTAGGGGGGGGCATTTATGATTGGCAGACAGAAGCTGTGTCCATGCCTTCTCTTCTCTATTGCATTAGCTTTGTTGACCTTATCCTGGCTTTAAGCTACTTACAGAGAAGACAACATGTTAGTACATTTGTGTTGAAGGCAATTCAAGATCACAAAAATATAAACTCAGCAATATCAATTACAACAATTCTTTTCTTATAATAAGACAAAGCACAAGAATAGAAAAAGGAAATTCAAATTGGCACAGGCATTTTAAAGCATATATAGGCCTTATTGTAGACCCAACACATAAAATATAATAACAAATGAAAAATAGACTCAAATCTAATAACTGAAACAATAGAAACTGTCCATAGAAAACCCTTGGATATGAAATGTACGAATAAATATTTTATCAACAATGGAAGCTCTGTGTTTTTTTCTTTGTCACTCAATATCATACTATAATTTAAAATCACAGTATGGATTAGTAAATGAAGGCTACTCAGGATGTTGTAAATCTTGTGTAGGTTCTAGAAGTTATAATTAACGTACAAGTTTGGGATATATTACTGTATATTAGATGTCTATGATCTTTGCAATTAGTAGTGTGGCTTTACACTCTGTGAAAAAAAAAAAGAATGAGAAAACATGATCCAGTTTAAAAGCAGTTTGATGCCCAACTAATGTAAATGAGCAAAACTTGATGTAAATGAACAAAACTGGCAATAATCTACTACTTATTTTAACTTTGCTTTGTAATTTTGTGCCTAACTATGTAAAATACATCTTTTACAAAAATGCATATTTTCCTTTCTTCTTACCTTCATCATTTCCTCAGTAAGGTAAGATGTTTCCCTGAAAATAAGACTATCCAAAAAATAACCCCTAACATGTTTTTTGTGTATGTGCCCAATATAAGCCCTATTCCCAAAATAAGCAAGCCTTACTTACTTATATTTTAAAAAGTATACGTATTTCAAAGGTGTCTTAAACATACTTCCTTGTCCTACAACTGCTCCCTTTTCCATATCAATGAGTTACTTACATACTGCTAAAAATGCCAAATTCTGAAATCAATATAGATATGTTGATTATGTTTTGGTAGGACTCATTGTTCGAGAAGTGAGCATTGAGATTTCACGGCAACAAGTTGAAGAACTCTTTGGACCCGAAGATTACTGGTGCCAGTGTGTGGCTTGGAGTTCTGCAGGCACAACCAAGAGTAGGAAGGCTTATGTCCGTATTGCATGTAAGTATTTCCTTCTTTATTTTGCTAGAAAGCTTTTTTAATACTGTAATCAAATTAAAGTTCTTTCATTATTTTGCTTTGTGTCAGAATCTGACTCATTTCATTAAACTTTTATTTGTGGTAGCATGTATACTTTACTGATTTTGCTATAATATAGATATACTTTTTGTACATACAAATATTTACTGTAATCTCTTGTTTAAAGTGTTCCTTCCTGAAAGATAAGCGAAATTATTTATCAGGTTTGTTTGTTTTTATTCTGCCTTTACTACTTTAGAAGCAACTCAGCATGATAAGCATACATAAAACTCCCTCCCTCTCAGATAACAACTCTGAGAGGGGGGGGTAAGGTCACCTGGTGGGCTTTCCTTTTTTTAATTTATTATGAAATTTATTTGCCACCCATCTCATATTCAACAAATGTCATGCCTAAGACAGGACTAGTACTCACAGTCTCCTGGTTTCTAGGACAGCATATTTATCCCTAGACCAATTGACACAGACTTATTATCTCTTCTTTTAAAATTATTATTATTCCATTCATCAGCCATAAGTCTTCCAATTTGTTGTCTATTTTTGATAAGTGTTATTTTTGGAGTAGGATAAAATACTTTTTAAAAAGTATAGATTCTACATTTTAGTATATATGGGGAGATAGATGCTATATAAATTTTATTAATAATGAATAGAGCGATGGCCTAGAAATGAAGGCACTCTTTCTCCACTCAGAAGGTTGACATTTCGATCCCAAGCAGTGGTAGATATTTCTCTGTTAGGATGCAAAGAGAAAATACCTTCTGTGAACTCCAATAGTTGTCAGGAAGGGCATCTAGCCAGTAAATAGTTAGTTTCACTCAAGTTATCCTGACTCCACCCCAAAACAAAGGAATTAAAAAGTCATAAAAAGAAAAAAAACATGATTTAGAAATAAATATGTGACACTGAAAAGCCAAGAATAGCAAATAATAGTTCAGTACATTCAAATTAAGAGAAATATTATGACCTGGCAGCTGAATGAATATTCCCATTTATCAACATCAGTAACTGCAACTTCAGTATAATGGTTTCTGAAATGCAGTGTGTTACATCACTTGCCAATGAAACTGTCATCAAGAAAATAGAAGAATCAAGTTATACAAGTTGCGACCTCAAAACCAAGCAGAGCTCCTCCAAGAATTTTAGCTGAATTGAATTATTAATGTGACAAAGGTGAAAGTATGAAATGCATCGAATTTGTTGTGTTAACAATATTGGAAGCCATTTCTGCTGCTTTTTTGTGCTGACTCCATTGACATATGTAGGATTCTCAAGTCATTCAAAATATAAATGTTGTTCCAGTTCTAAAAAGCATTACACAACTTGGCAATAAAACCTCTTAAGTTTAGTCACTTGATTCTCCATATTTATTTACTCCGCTGAACATAAATTGCAAAAAGTGGAAATGAGTCTGATTGTTAAGCATATTGTGAATACTTATTTTGGTACTGAAGAGTGAATGAAAATGAATAGGGTTCTTTTTTTTTTTTTTCAAATTCACAGTTCAACTTTGGATATTTATTTTCCTTGATGGATTCATGAACTTTAGAGTTGCACTATGTAGATCCATTAATCTGTCAGAACTGAAGTATGCTGCAAGTAATGGCCTTCCATCTAGAGAAACTGGCTGCAGTCAAACAAATAGTTATTTTATCCAAATAAAGCTTTTGACAGGATAAATACAATCCATGGTAGTAGATTAGATCTGTGTAATCATTTCATTCCACTGCTTTTAATAAGTTGTAGAAAGAGTGGGTAACAGTCTATTTTGCTTTAAATAGAGAAGAGAATAAGATTGCAAAAAACTTCTTAACTTATATCCATCTTAATAGTATTTTATTTCTTCTAGTCTGTTCTTACCTTCTTTCAAGGCGAACAGAAACACAGACACTCACCTTACTGTACAAATATTTAATTTCCATTAATTTCCAAAGAAAAGACTCTCTTCTAAAGCAGTATTTGCACTGGAGATTTTCATTCTACCATCATGTGGATAAAATGAGTTTACTCTGACTTAACAATGAAAGCCATGGCCATTACTCAGAGTCAGCCTTTCTTTGCCTTTGGGGAAATGAAATAAACAAGTTTTGGTGAAAGCTCACTGGAAACTGTCTATCAGTCTGGCATTTAGCCTGACATTTTAGTGAAAGGGAATTGCATGTCTATGAACAAATTCCAGAAAACCCTTTTATCAGAATGCACAATTTTTCCATGAATGATAAAAGCTATTAAAATCATTCATAAACAAGAATTCTTAAGACACGTAAAGAATCTTGAAATGGAATGCTTTGTTCCAATAGCATCTACTAAATCCTAATGTTCAAATTTCTAACTATTCCTAAAGGTTGGTGCTTTTGTTGTTTCTTTAGTTTCATGTATAGGTTTCTCTTTTTTGGGGTGATGGTTACAACTGATTACCAGTGAAGAAACAAGTGATTACCTAGGCTAGTTTTCCAATACCAAAGTGCACAAATTAAAAAAAAAAGTCCTAAATTTAAAAGCCAGACCTACATGTTTTAATCACTCGACTGCCATATCTAGAAATTACATTCACAGATGAATTAAAATCATCATGTTTATGCTTACTAGAGCATTTTTAGTCCATCATAAGAATTGCATTTCATCCATTATATCCTATTTCTAGTCAGTGGAAGTCAACCATATTTAAATTAAAATATGTTAACTTGACAAGTTGTCCTGGTAATATTCAACGCAGCATATTTTTTACACACCTCATTTTTCCAGGACTACCTAAAAACCTAAATCAGCAGTGCATCTTGTTTGTCTTCTGTTAACCATGTATCTTCTCCAGATTTAACAAACTTATTTTACACGTGAAACTAGACTAGGGTGGTATAACACATATTTCTTTTTGTGGATCTAAAGTTATGGATGGAACATCATTTTTTTTTATGAAGAGAAATGAAGAGACAGCATTGGCAGTCAACATTTGTTATAAGTTGTTATCACTGAATATATTTGAAAGAAGTATGGTAGCTCAGTGGTCTATCTCAGTAAGCTTCTGGAGCCAGAATGTTTTTATTATTATTTTATTGCACTTATAAAAGAGGAAAGCTGGCTAGAAATATCTGCACTTATATTAAAAAAGTGCTTTTTACAGATTTTTCATAGAACAAATTTTATAGTACGGAAACAGATTTCATAGAACAATCTACATGATTTATCTCATGTACAGTAGATGAATCATCTTGTCTACTAAAACTGTGCTGCCGTGAGTTTAGTAGGGCTTGTTGCTGAATGCATATATGTAATGTTTCTGTGATCTTTAAAGCTCAAATGGATAAACATCTGCATGTAACTATGCTTCCATATCTCCCAGTAACAATTATATAAGTATTTATAGTAAAAGATGCAAGCCCTAGCATTTTACTGAGAGCATGTTTTTGGCAACAGGCATATATTTAGCATCTGGGGAGCTTTCTGGCTGTTAAATGTCAAAATAACTATTCATTTAAAGTACTAGTAATGAGTCCAAGACAAATTGAAAAATGTTCAAATGAATTTTTTAAAAAACTATGTTAAATTATGGAACGTATTTGAATATGTTTTTTTGCCAGGGTACTCATGACAGATTGTCAGCATATCATATTTAGATTTTTAATTGAAGTTATTGTTATCTAATGTATCAGGGTAGTTGGTATGACTGTAATTAGCTTCCGACAATAAGATTTATAGATTATATCTCCTCCTCTTTATGTTGAAGTTCTTCAAATATTTTACTTAAGTGTGATGTAATGGTTCGAACCAACCAGGAATATATCAAAAAATGGTTGCTTATTAGCTACTTGTGACACACTAGCTCTTCATGTCAATTGATCAATATATAACTATCAATTCATGGACTTTCATGTAATGCTGAACCTTTTATACAACTTCCTACTACTCATGGTTTATAACTAATATTTTCAACAACAATAATAACAAAAACAGCAGCAGCAGCAGTGTCACTCTTACTAAAATGAGGAATCTTTGAAATTATTTTTTAAAAAAGGAACATTGAAGAAAAATTGCTACAATAATCAAAATAAAAATACCACAAAGAGATTTTAGAAGCAGCAGTTTTGAATTTTTAAATATATGCTCTCGGACACAAGAATAACACTTTGTAGGTAAATACTTATATTGGTTATTTTAGAGAGTTAGGCAATGTGAAAATCCTCTAATTTATGTTGGCAGAATAATTACTGTTAAATGATCAAACCCTTGGCCTGAAATGAAACAGTAGCAGTGGTAAACTTAGTGCTGAAAACTTAATCTTAGTGAAATATGCAGAATGTTCACCACAGGTCATTCACAATATTTAAATTGCAACAAAGATAGATTTCTTATAAATACAGAATGCCCTTTCTAAGCTTATGTTGGGTGGAGAAGGAAAAGGAAAAAGTTTTGCCCTACTGATTCTACAGGATAGTGGGACACCTTCACTGTCTCCATTATGTCCAAAGTTTCATGATTTTATCTCAATTCTGTTCACATTCAATCTAGATAATAAATCAAGGATTTGTAAAAAAAACAAAAAACAAAAACAAATAGCCTGGTCCAGTGGTTAAAATATATACCACAGCCTGATGTAATGTGACTTCAAAAAGTAATTAGGACAAGGTAGTTAAGTTATTATTTCTAATGAGAGCTTAGAAACCTGCAATATCTTATATTAGCCAAATTCAAATATGCACAGACCCTTGGTTGTAGCATGCATACAAACGTTTAAAAAATATCATTAAATATTTAAATACCAATAAAATCTGACTTCAGAAACTCCGAAGTTTGTGACAAATACAAAAACAAATAAACAAGCAAAAAACACAAGAAAACAAATCAAACAAAATAGAAACAGCAACAGTGCTCATTAATACTTTCAGGAAAAAGACACCTTATTACTTATTTTAAAGTAAGAAAATATTTTCACATGGTTCTAAGTCTTTTCCTCTAAATACTTTTGTGATTCCTTAGCCATTACTTGAAACTTTAGAACAGACAATGAATATTCCAAGGAATTATGATCTTATTGCTTCAACATTTTTAAATTACTTAATTTTTTAATTACAAAATAATCATACATTGATTGGAAGAGGTATGTTTATTATTTGAATGAATGACCTAGAAATCTTATGAATGAATGGCCATCTAGAAAGGCTCTGGAATATTTAGAAATATTAGTGAATATATGTATGATGACTTACCTGTTTAAAGTTGTTAAAACAATTTCCCTAGAATGACACTCTAGTGTCAAACTTGCATCATCATGGCATCGTCATATGACATGTTGTGACTTTTTCCCCTCTTTTGGGCAGCGAGTTTGACAGCCCTGCTCTCGCTTAACCTATTTTTTTAATCATATTTATATAGCCACCCATTTCACATGAAATTATTGATTCACAGTTTAACACTCATTCGGTTATCCTCAACTTGTGGAAACTAACAATGAATCAGACAGATTAACTAGATGAATTTTCTTAGAAAGTAAATACAAGCTAGGTGAGATGGAACTGCATATTTTTTAAAAAGAGAACTTTGAATTGTTTTTAATTTATGCCATAAACAATGAGTTGAATCTCACTGTTGTCTGGAGTTTTTCAGGCACAGGCTTGTATTTACAGAAATTTATTCTGAACTTCCTATCTGCAAGCTGGTGCACCTTAGAAGAGTTTTGCACAAAAGTTCCTAGGATTCTCAAGAGTATCTCCAACAGCTATTTCCCAGCACAACTGGAGGATACCAGTTTGGGAAAGAGTACTTTAGATATGCAAATACATTCAGTGCAATAATCATAACAGACCACATAAACCCTGGAGGGTAACTTTGCATCTGGATTTTAAAAGTTCCAACAGAAAATTGAACGAGGGGAAATCAGCTTCCAATACTGATTTCTATGCTGTAAACAATTCTTTCATTGGATAAATAGTGTGTTTATGTGGGGGAATTATACTTTTCTTTTAGACAAAAAGAGGTTTTGTTAACTCATGGTAAGCAAAGGATTGGAATCACAGCAAGATTAACTTGTAATGACTTCTGCATAGGAAAGCACATAAACACTGTAATTGTACATCAACAATAGATTTACTAAACTTCTTATCTCTTTTTTTGTACTTGTAAAATAAATACACACATACATACTGGTTCACTAATGGAATTGCCACCAAAAAGCATATTTCACAGCTAATCAGGTCTGTTAGTATAGTGGATTTTTGGATTACCATTCTAAGTACACAAAAGGAAGCAACCAACAAGCTGCCTTGTAAGTACACAATTACGGCCTGTCTTTTAAAAAAGATTATTATTCACTTGATAAACTCCAATGGGTTCTTTAAGGACATTACAGCATATTATGCCAGTCGATATTAGAAGTCCTTTTAGTCTGTAGATCACTGACCTGGGGGAGAGAAATGGTGTCGTTTCAAGTGTCACATTCCCTGCTGATGGAAATAAACAAAAAGAAAAGAAACTCCTTCCAAAGGGTGTGTGAAGAAAAGAAATATTTTCTGTGGCTGCTGTTTTGTGTCACTTTTTGCAGCAGACAAAACAGGGTTTAGGTTGTAAGGAAGCAGTTACAACAAATTATCACTATTACAAGTTAATAAAGCTGTTTCTAGAACGATTCTTTCATAAAAATAGTGTGTTAGGAACAGAGAAGATTAAAAACTTGTACATTAACTTCAAGTTACTTCAAGTTCAAATTAATGCTCTAGAGAGCCAAAACCAGACTCCAGGAACTAGCTTAGATTTTTATCTATTCCAAGTATACTCCTTTTTCTTTCACTGCAGTAAATATAAATGTTCCTAGTTTATTATCTTGACGTTCTTTATCACTGTATCTATGTATGCTATTGCAATTATTACTGTATTTTTCTCTTTGTCAACCTAAGTTTAAAATGGCACAGTGCCCTAATAATCTTTAAATATATATAGAGAGAAATGCAAGCTGTGTGAAGCGGTGAAGGGTTTTTAGCATATTTTGTGCCTGAATAAAAAAGTACATTTTATTTCATGTATATTCTACCTTTCTCCCTGAGACACAAATTCATATAAGGGGAAGGATTATCTCTCATCATTTTATTTCTTAAACAACTGTGTCATAAACTAAGCAAAAAAAGAGACTGATCCAAGTCAGTGATTGTGTAGTTAAACTCAGGACTTCTCAGTCCAGAATAACAGATTTCTTGGGACCTTGGAGGTCTCCTAGTCCAACTCCCTGCTAATGGTATAGGAAATACTATACTCTTTCAAACAAATGTATATCCAGTCTCTTCTTAAAAACTCAGTGACACAGCACCCACATTTAGCGTATGGCAAATATATGGTGTCAAGCCTGAAATTGTCATAAGTGTAGCCATTTTAGTTTGTCTTAGTATATATTCTTTTTTCTTATTTTCCCTGTGGTAGTCATGGGGGGGGGGGAAAGTTGTGGGCTTGATACATTCCTAAGGTGGGAGGAGTGTAGATAAGGAGAGTGTTATGCCTAGGGTATCTTCTTTCCCATGGGAAATGAGCTCTCCTGGTTTGGGGCCCTTGGAGGTGGAGATTTATGACATCAAGCAACATTGTATTACTTCTATTGGAGAATGTGACTTTTAGGGGTGTTTCTAACTTCTAGTATTGTGGGGTAATTCTGGGTTGTGTCAGATCCAGATTTACCATGGACTTTACCAATTTGATGTTTTCCTAAATAAAATAAATCTTTTTGAAGATGGACTTTATTATTTTTCTTTTAACATGGATTTCATTACTTGGGAACCTGACACATGGACTTATAGTAGCTCAATTGTCCAATCCATCCCAGCCATTAAAGGACAGGGCGGTCCACGCTGAAAAAATCAGACACTGTCAGGAAATTTCTCCTTAGTTCTAGGTTGGTTTTCTCCTTGATTAGTTTCTATCCAGCCATTTAACCCAAGATGGCTGGCAGCAGAACATAAATTCAACAACAGATTAAGCTAATACAGAACAGTTCCAACTACACACTTTAAGGCAGCAGGCTGATTGCTCTGTCCTCCAATTTCTTGCTGGTGGTTCATTTCTCTGTTACACTGCTGGCTGGTTATAGCAACCAACGCCTCACTGCACCATTATGTATCATGGGAACAGAACAACATATATTGTAGGTATTTGTCTTGCTGGTGCATTTGTATTGGTGCCTTTCGACTCATACATACACAGAAATGCTCTCAGTGATATCATGAAGGAAAGTATTTGGAGAAAGTAAAATTACTGATAGCTAAGTACTTGATCAAAAAAGGAAATATTAAAAGTGGAGGTAAGTCTCAGGGACATAAAGTAAGAGTGCCACTCTGTCTATGTTGTCATTTGCAACCCAAGGTCCTGCCTTGCCAGTCTTCTTGAGAAAGCAGAACTCTTGAAACAAAAGCCATTTCAAAAGGAACTTGTATTGAAAGATTGTGATAGCAAGAAGATGTTGGTAGGAACTAAGGTTTCCCGCTGAAAATGTTAGAGCGAAGAGAGCCCCTCTCAAAGTCCAGTCCATCATCAAGCCAGTCCCAAGGTGCAAAGATATTATGAGAAACTCAGGCTGAGAAGGTGATAAATGCTGGTTCCCAATGCAACACTGACACTCTTCTCCAAAGACTAGATAAGGCAGATGGCTCGAGGCACATTCTTTTTCCTTCCCCCTACATTCCATTGCCTTTACAGCAAGGCAAAGCAAGGAATGGAAACAAAAGCCCCATGCAGAGATTCCCCCCAAGCCTCCCTCTCCCACCAGAATGACAATGTCCCTGTAGGAATCTATGGAACCTAACACCAATTGCTTTATTCTTTGTGATGGTTGGGCCACTTCTAAGCAATGGACACAGCTTGAGCTTAACTTTGAATACTGTCCACATACCATTGAATCCTATCAACAACTGACCACAGAGTGGTGCATTTTTCAAATTCAACCCAAATCATCCAGACTTGAAAATTAATGTATCTTAATTTATATAAATGGTTCTTGACCAAGTTTGGGAAACTGAAGCATGGAAATAAATGAGCCATCTCAACTAGTAATATTATTGCTAGTCGACACTAGGATATTGCTTTATTAAATAAAATAATGAATGCCAATCCCTAAGGACAAGTAAAGAATAATCAGGATAAGAAGTGATTTTATAAAATGTAAGTGATTTTATAAAATGGCAGTCAATTAGGTTACACCTGATTACAATTGAATTTGATATCTATGTTACAGTATGTGTTTCAACAAAAAATGTTTTATAGGATAAATATCTTTCAGTTTCAATGTTTTGCCATGCAACTTCCTTGACAGAAGTAATCAAAATTTTCGGAGACCTTAAGCCCATGTCACACTGCCCAACGGATGCAAAAAGGACACAGCGGACGAGCAAAATGTTCCATCCATTGTTATCCGCTCTCAAAAGGGGCAAAAATTTGCACAACCAGAGTGGAAAAAACGGACGAGAGGAGGACGCAGGGCGGATGCAAAGCGGATGCGGAACGGAAGCCCAGCGGATGGAAGCGGATGGGAGCGGATGGCACGTCCGCTAGGCTTCCAGGGGGCCGCAGCAAAGCGGAACGGAAAGAGCGGACGCAGAGCGGAAGCCTAGCGGATGAAGCGGATGCACAGCGGATACACAGCAGATGCACAGCGGAAGCCTAATGGATGCCTGGCGTTAATTGCACATGCGGGGAGGATGCATTGCGTCAGCCCCGCGGATATAACGGAAGCAGCTCGGAAGCAAGTCGCCATTCAGAGAAAAGACCTGCTGCCAGACGGATTGGCTGCCTTGCCTGCCATGCCTGCATGTCTGCCTGCAAGCCTTGCTGCCAGCCTCCCTGCCAGCCTTGCTGCCAGCCTGCCTGCAAGCCTTGCTGCCAGCCAGTCTGCCTGCCAGGCTTGCTGGCTGCCTTCCTGCTAGCCTTGGTTCATGTCTGCTTGCCAGCCTTGGTGCCTGCCTCCCTGCCAGCCTTGGTGCCTGCCTTGGTGCCAGCCTTGGTGCCTGCCTGCCTGCCAGCCTTCCTGCCAGCCTTGGTGCCTGCCTGCCTGCCAGCCTTCCTACCAGGCTTACTGTCTGCCTGCCTGCCAGCCTTGGTGCCTGCCTCCCTACAAGCCTTCCTGCCAGCCTTGGTTCCTGCCAGCCTCCCTGCCAGCCAGCAACCCCACAACCATGCAGAAGCACAGCAAGCCTCAGCCATCTGCTGCCAGCCCTGGCAAGAGGGACAGGGCTACCATCCCGCCCCCTGGCCCTCACTCTGGTTCTGCTGGGGCTTCTGCAGCATGGGCTCGCTCTTCTGGGGCTGGGGCTTCTGCTGCTTCTGATTCTGGAGGAGCTGATGACAAGCACTCCAGCACAGGCCACCTCCACAGCACCTGGACCTTTCACCCCTGAAACTGAGCGACCAAGAGGAGTGCCAGAGACTCATTTTTGTTTTATAGCTTGTGGTTAATAAAGTCTATTTATGATTCACACACTTGCTTCATTTCTTTTTTTTAATAAAGTCTTGGTGGAAACTTTTAGAAATGGTTTAAGCCTTTGCATGCTTGTGGGATGGTTAAGATAGCAGTGGGGTGGGCAGGGATACCTGAGGAATGAGCAGGGATACTTTTGGGATGGGTAATAGCTGTGGGATAGATAAACCTCCAGCGCAAGCATAGTGGGACTGTATGGTCCACCCTCCCAGGTGCAACACCTATGGCCCTTTATGATCAATAATAATGTAATAATCATCCACACATGTCAACATAAACACAACTCTTTATTGAACGCCCTGTTCATTGTAGGCCCATCCAACATACATGGCCCAATCTCATCCGTGTGATGAGACAGGCTGAAGGAAGCATCCATTAAGCATCTACCATCCTGTCTTGCCACTCCACTGCTCCAGCTGGGGAGTTGCACCAGCGTCTCAGGAGGTTGCGCTGCTTCATCCCTTCACGTGAGGCTCTGTTGGGGCCTTGCACATCCACAGTGTCTATCAGGTTTCGCCCTTGCCTCCATTCCCCAGGCTCCATGTCCCCATTGCCTTGCTGACGGTCCACAAGCCTGTTCTGTAACACTGGGTAGTGGGTGCGCATGAGATTATGCAGGATGCAGCAAGCTTCCATGATCCTCCTCACGGTCTCTGGGCTATGCTGCATGATGGTGAGAAGTACCTGGAACCTGTCGGCCAGGATGCCAAAGGTGTTGTCCACCACCCGTCTTGCCATGGACAGCCTGTAATTGAAGATCCTCTCTTTACGGGTGTGGCGTCTGGAGGTGTAGGGCTTCATGAGGTAGGTTGTGAGGGAGAAGGCGTCATCTCCCACGATGAAGTAGGGCACATCTTGCATGTCGTTGGGCAGCGGGTCTGGATCTGGGAAGCCCACGATGAGGTTGCATTCCAGCCCCTCCTTGAGGACACTGGCGTTGTATACCTGGGCATCTGAAGATGAGCCGTTGCCTGAAGCATCAATGTACATGAACTTGTAGTCAGCATCGACCATGGCGAAGAGGATGATGCTGAAGAAGCCCTTGTAGTTGTGATAAGTAGACCCCGACTTGGCTGGCGCTTTGCAGGCCACGTGCTTGCCATCGATGGCTCCAACGGTGTGGGGGAAGTTCTACTTCTGATACCATTACTCTGCAACTTTCTTCCATCCTTCTTCAGTGGAGGGGCACTGGAGGAGCTCCTCCTTGTATTTTTCGATGATGGCCTGCACCACTTCTCTGACAACAAAGCTGATGGTGCTGGGTGGCACCCTCCAGCCATACTGCATGCGCCTGTAGGTGGACCCTGAGGCCAGGTGGCGCAGAGTGAGTGCCACCTTGAGCCCAGGTTCCAGGCTGGGTGGGAAGTTGGTGTTTGTCTTGGACAACCTGGGTGTCAGGCGCTGCACAACTTTGTCAAACATGGCTGGAAGCATCCTCATGAAGTTCTGGAACGCCCGAGGGTCTTCGCTCCTGAGCTCCACCATCAGCTTGTTGTACAGTCCGTCCTCTGCTCTTCTGGCGAACCATCCAGACTCTTTTTGGGTGGCTCCTTTTCTTCCCGTAGTAGAGTTCACAGAGCCTGTAGATAGTTTCGCACTGTTGAAGAAGGATGGTGGCTGCCGAAAGGACTTTGTCACAATCCACGGTGGACATGACTGGATGCTGTGGAAGAGGAAGAGTCAGATGAAGGCTGCAGAGGTCTGCACAGCTTGGCTGCTGTTCTGAAAGTGAGATGCAGGCGAGTTGCTCCTCCTTTTTATAGGCAGTGTAGGTGTCCCTTTCAATCCTCTAGGCATCCTCTAGGCATCCTGCAGACATCCTTAATATCCGAGATAGGTCCCCTCTGCGAACGTTTTTTCCGTTTTAAACGCTTTGTTTCTGCTTGGCATCCGTTCTGCATCCGTTCTGCATCCGTTCTGCATCCGTTCTGCATCTGTTCTGCGTCCGTTCCGCTTCCTCCCTGCGTCCGAGCGAATGCGAGTTGCGCAGATGCGTAGCGGATACCTAGCAGATATAGTGGATATGTAACGGATGCAGAACGGATGTGTAGCAGATGTGTAGCGGATGCACAACGGACAAACTGGATACATTTTCTGCGCAAAAGTTTTGGGCAGCCCAAAACTTTCTGAGCGGATGAAACGTCAATAGATGGATGCTGGACGGATGGAGAGGAAGCAAAACAGAGGCAGTGAGTACATCACGTTTTCCAACGGATGGCAAGCTTTTTTGTCCGTTTTACATCCTCTTTGCATCCGTTGGTTCAGTGTGACATGGGCTTTAGGTCATCTCTTTCTTAACAGTAATTATGCCTATCAACTCAACGCCTTCTGGATTCATACACACAAAGCAAAATGGCAGTGTGCCATTTCAACAAATGACTGACTAAGAAATTATTTTCAATTAACTTTTCAAAACAAGTTGGAAAAGCAAACCATAAAATAAATACCTGATTGTAAGGGCCTCACATGCTCCATGTTCATTTGTATACCAAAAGCTAGTCTCACCTGTCACCGTCTCAAGTGAACAAAAAACAGATATAATAAGATAAGCAGATATAAACACTTCTTGTTTAAAAAAAAAAAGGCAAAGAGCAATTTATTCTCAAACTGTCTTGGTCCTTATATCTTTCCCTCCCCATCTCTTATTTCATTTGGTACAAGTAATGACTGGAATTCATTCCTATAAAGCTAAGTGCAGAGCAGTAGGATCAAAGCATATTTTCTAAGATTCCACTCTCCATTATTAATAAGATAATCACAGCAAAGTATAATGGGGATCTTTCATTAAAAATGCTACTTATACATTTTCTTGGTACATGGCCATCACATCACCTTAATGCTTGGTGTTTTACTGGTATTCTAATGAGAAAAGACTGAATCAATCATATTCCCGTCTGTGCCAGTTCAATCTACTGAACCACAATTCCATTCCATTTATTTTTACAACAAATCTTCCTTCCTTCCTTCCTTCCTTCCTTCCTTCCTTCCTTCCTTCCTTCCTTCCTTCCTTCCTTCCTTCCTTCCT
>BLBF01000026.1:25683331-25708079 GCA_015471245.1 Laticauda colubrina
ATTGTTTAGGTTTTCTTTTCCATGGGGCCAAATCACAAATGTGTCATTGATGTATCTTAGCCATAGTTTGGGTTTGTGGGTGGCATTAGCCAGGGCTCTGGATTTGAATTCTTCCATGAACAGGTTTGCAATGACGGGTGACAGTGGTGATCCCATAGGGGCTCCTTCAATTTGCTTGAATAGAAGAGATGATTCCACCAGACTGTCAATCATTTGGAAGCCTGCACTCTCAAATAGAAAGATCTCCATGCCACAAGCCAGGCAAACACCTGGGCAAAAACAGACTCCCTCTGATAGCTCCAACCCAACCCCCCCACCAGGCACCCAGGTGAAACCCAGCTTGCTAATGAATAGCAGCTTGCTAATGAAGAGCAGCCGTCCCTTCACACGGAGCCAAGCTGCACTAAAAGCCTCCAACACAAGAACAGAGTGTTGCCAGCCAATCAAAGCCACAAAACAGACAGAAGAATCCAGAAACACCAATCAATCAAACTCCAAGTCCAATGAACACAGGTCCAGGCTCCAACCAGTCAGAATGGACCAGCCTCAAATTTAAAACCAGGAGCTGTAAGACCCATATCCATACAGAAGCCTGATGATGGCAGATGAGATTCTGATGATGGCAGATGAGATTCAGGCAAGCACCTGGGCACAAACAGACTCCCTCTGATATCTCCAGCTCAAACACACCCCAACCAGGCACCTAGATGAAACCTAGCTTCCTAATAGATAACAGCCATCCTTTTATACGAAGCCAAGCTGCACTGAAAGCCTCCAACACAGGAATACAGTGTTGCCAGCCAATCAAAGCTACAAAACAGACAGAAGAAACCAGAAACACCAATCAAACAAACTCCAAGTCCAATAAACACAGACCAAGACTCCCAACTAATCAGGATGTAGAAAAAACATCCTGGCACAACAATAGGCTAGCCTCAAAGTTAAAACCAATGACTGTGATAGCCTGACCCACGTACAAACTCCATACAGAAGCCTGATGATGGCAGATGAGATTCTCCTGAAACGTTGCTACAACTTTAAAAGCATTACAATGACTTGGGTTAATACCCGAAGGAAGCTAAACAGCACATATATATATATATATATATATATGTATGTATGTATGTATGTATGTATGTATATTTGTTTTCTTAGGTTTTCGCGGGTACTTACATGTGTGCTGTTTAGCTTCCTTCGGGTATTATCCCACGTCATTGTAGTTCTGTTAAAGTTGTAGCAACGTTTCAGCAGAATCTCATCTGCCATCCTCAGGCTTCTGTATGGATATGGGTCTTACAGCTATGATTATACATATGATGACTCATTTAAACTGCATCATGGTAAGTATGCACCTGCTGTGGTCTGATAAGGATCTGGAACAAAGGAAAACTAAAATCCATCTTTTAATGTTCCATGTATGTTTTACTTAACAGCAATTAAAAACACATGAAAAAAGTATCTTGATATCTATCTTGAGGAAGTGACCTACTGAGTAAAAGGGAAAAAACCATCAATGTTGTGACTCGGGAGCCCATCTGTTAAGAAAAACCTACCCTCTAAACTTGGAGGTCGTGCTTCTTTTAAAAATGCTTGTGACTTTATTTAAAATTGGACTTAAATACTTCCATTTTGTCTACTTGTTAAGTAGAAGTATGTAATACTTGTTTTATACTGAATAAATAAAAGCTTTATAATACAGTTTGTGGTAAAAGCTTTCTACTGGTTGGAACTATTTGGTGGGATGCTACACCAAATGACATTTGAAACATTTGCTTCAAGGTAAGATTTAGAAAACCTAAAAGATGTTTAAAAAAAGATTTACATATTAAACTACAAATATATTTATTACACAATGAATCTATTTATCCATTAATCTAATTTAAGATAAAGATAAAAGTTCTTCTGGATGGCCAAATTATAGTAAAAATGAAGGCAATTTATGATATAACTATAGTAGATATTTCACATTTCTCTTTTTGACTATATGGGAAAATCTATGCATTTGTAACATTTGTGGTATTACCAATATACCATTAGAGTTACAATTAATGTAGTGGGGAGGGCGGTATAAGTCTACTACCTAACACACTTGGCTTTTATTGATGCTTCCACTGGATTTCCTGAAATTCTTCCCAAAGCGAATAATTCACCTTGGAATATGATACCTGATATTCTGTAAAATTGTGGCCAATTATTTGATTTATTACATATCAAGTTTTCTCTAGGAGAGAGAGATCAAGAGAGGAATCTCCCATCATTTTATCCCAGGGGTGTCAACCTTGGTTTCATTGAGGGCCACATCAAGGTTGTGTTTGACCTTGGGAAGGGCAGATGGGCATGGCTAGGGTGGGTGTGATCTCTCTCTCTTTTTTTTTTTCTCTCTCTCTCTCTCTTTCCCTCCCTCCCTCTCTCTCTCTCTTTCCTTCCCTCCATCTCTCTCACTCTCCCTCTTTCCTCCCTCCCTCTACCCTCCCCCCTCTCACCACAACCTACCTCACAGGATCATTGTAAAGGGAAATAGCAGGAAGGAGGGCTAAAACACTCCCTTGCACCTGAAGGAAAGGCAGGATATAAACTTAATATATAGACAAGGGGTAAATCACAAAGATTCTTCTATCACAATGTATTTTCTGAAATGTAGAAGGAATTTTTACAACTTAGCAATAAAACATTGTTTTTTCTTAATCCACACCTCATATCTTCTCAGTCCACCACATGCAAAAGGCCTTCCAGATAGATAAATCAAAATATAATGCCATCATTTTGGTAACAAGATGCTTGCCATTTGTTTTGTGACTGATTTTTTTGGGAATCTGTAAGTTAGCTGAGTCAGTCTGTAAAAAGCATATCTCAAAGCCGATCCTGATTTCTTAAAACAGCAGCAGATAAATATAATTACATGGTAAATGCATTTTACTCCTTTTCCATTTTTATTTTATAGACTGGTGCAATGAGATTAATAATTTAATGCAGAGGTTGGAAGTCAGCGTTGTGATAACGGTAGAATTAATCAACTACTGTTCTCAAGAAGAACTTATCAGTTTCCTTTTCTTCTGAATTGCCTAACAACCAGCTGTTGCATAGTGACAAGAATATTTATAACACGGCGCATCATATCGCAATTGCATGATGGTATTTAGGGACTTCATTACCTTTGCTAGAAGCTAAGATTATTCATGACTGGCAGATTGTCTGGGTTCTAAATTATGCACTAGACACAGATCATCCCTCCCAATGTTTTAATAGTTTTGTCCCCAAAGCAGAAATGATTATGTGCCAGGCAAAGGAAGAAAAAACACAATTAGTAGAAAGAGAAATTTTCAGGGTTTTTTGTATGTCATACTCAACCAGTTACAAAATACTAGCTTTTTGACAGGAGAGAAATAAGTAATTAAAAGCAAATGGTTTAAAATATTCTATAAGACCACAAAAGAGAAATGACATTATAGTCAGAAAGTTTTTTTTAAATCTTCTTTGTAACTGCTGCTCTCTTAAATCGAACAGTCTAAGAGTTGACTTATAGACAAAGCAAGGATACTTTTATTTAATCATATATTTCATTGTTGATATTTTTGGCTGTGTTTTTTTCAGTAGACATAAACATATTTCATTGTAATATGAAACATTTAATTTCTAATTAAAAAGTCTTGTTTGGACTTTTAGTTTGAGCTTCTTCGGTGACTGACCGAAACCTTGTTTCTGCGAGGCTTCGATCTGTGCTTGCCACTGGAGTGCCCTGAGCCGGTTGGTTTTGGGGCTAAGCCACCCTGTAGAGGTGGTGAAGAAGGGGGAGACTGCCTGCAGGGTTTAGGAGAGCTGCATCTCTCCTCCCCAGCTGGCTATTACTCCCTTTCCCATAGGCAGTTGTAGCGGTGGTCAGAAATGACCACCACAAAGAAGAACTTGACCAGAAAAGAATGTGCAGGAGGAAGATAAGAAGAGAAAGTTTTGGTTGACCGGGTCAAACAGCAAAGCAACAAATAAGGTACCCTGGAATTGAAACTATTAAAAAAAAAACCAATAACATTGTTCCCTAAGAAAATTTTTAAGCTGCGAAGGAGACAGAAAAGGGAAAAGACTTGTTTTTTTTTCTCTTTTTCCTATACTGACAGCAAGCAAGAAACTGGAGAAAAAAACCCACTTTGACATTAATAGGCATTTAATGCTGAAAATAAAAAATCAAAAGGATAATAAAGATTTTTGGATAATCAAAAGCTTTTGAAAACAGGAAAGGAGAGAAAAAGAATAAGGGAACAGTATCTGGAAGGGAGGAGACTGCCTGGAATTAAAAAGAACTTACAGCAAAATCTCAACAAGACTTCAAAAGATACATTTTAACTGAAATATCGCAACAAAAACCCCAGGAAGAGAAAGTGGAAAAAGAAATAAGAAGAAATAATTTTGGACTATTTGCATTACTTGATGATTTCTGGATTTTGGGTTATTGTATTTGAATGACTAAAATCAATCGGGTAGTTGTTTAAAACTGTTTAAAATGGCTCCATTTTTAGAAGAATTGAAAATAGAACTTAAAAAGTACAAAGAAGATGCACAAGAAGAGAGAGGTTATTTTGGTTTCGTATTTCAGGTTTTACAAATGGAGATTTGGAATGTTCAGAAACAGCAAGAAATGCCTGCAGAACAAGAAGACTGCGACAAAGAAGAAGCCATCTTTCATGAACAAATAATCTTAGGTGGAGGGGGGGAGAAAGGAAAGGGGGGAAAGAGAATGGAAAATTTAAGACTGGGAAAAACAACTCCCCCGCCCCCCCCAAAAAAATAGAGTGAAAAATAAGTATAAAATCAGAAAGCAATAGAAGAGGGAAATGCAGAAGAGAGAATTAGAAGTCTCCAAGCAGCCTGCTTCCTTTTGGTGTCCCTATAGAGCCTGTGTCCCTTCCGCCATATATACTCATTCTCTCTCAGCCACTCCAGCACCTCATCCTCATGTTCCTCTTGTATGTTGCATTGCCTCCTCTCCCGTTCTCGCTTCTGCCTCTTCCTCCCTTTGGCAGGACCACATGGGCCCTCATCAGAGGGGCTTCCAGGTTGTGGGGGCTGCTCCTCCACACCACCACCACCACCAGCAGCAGCAGCACCAGCAGTACCAGCAGCACCAGCAGCACCAGGATCAGCAGCATTAGAGTAAGCACCAGCAGCGCCAGTAGGACCAGGAGCATGAGCAGGACCAGCAGGACCAGGAGCATCATCAGGACCAGGAGCACGAGCAGGACCAGAAGAACCAGCAGGACCAGCAGGACGAGGAGCAGCGCCAGCAGAGTAAGCACCAGCAGAAGCACCAGCACCAGGAGCAGCGCCAGCAGAATAAGCACCAGCAGAAGCACCACCAGAAGCAGCTTCGGCAGAGTAAGCACCAGCAGAAGCACCACCGCCAGAAGTAGCTTCAGCAGAGTAAGCACCAGCAGAAGCACCACCGCCATAAGCATCATCATCAGCTCCTCCAGAAGCAGAAGTAGCAGAAGCCCCAGCCCCAGAAGAGCGAGCCCCTGCTGCAGAAGCCCCAGCAGAAGCAGAGTGAGGGCCAGGAGGTGGGAGGGTGGCCCTGTCCCTCTTGCCAGGGCTGGCAGCAGATGGCTGAGGCTTTCTCTTCTTCCGCATGGTTGTGGGGTTGCTGGCTGGCAGGCTGGCAGGCAAGCAGGCAAGCAGGCAGGCAGGCGATGTGTCTGGAAGCAGGTCTTTCCTCTGAATGTTGACCTGCTTGGGAGCTGCTTCCCTTTATATCCGTGGGGCTGATGCAATGCATCCTCCCCGCATGCGCAGTGAACGCTAGGCATCCGCTAGGCATCTGCTAGGCTTCCTCTAGGCATCTGCTAGGCTTCCGCTGTGCATCCGCTCTTTCCGTTCCGCGTCCGCTTTGCTGTGCTCCCCCGGAAGCCTTGCGGATGTGCCCTCTGCTCCCATCCGCTTCCATCCGCCCTATGTCCTCTCCCCGTCCGTTCCTTTCCGTGTTGTCCGCTCTGCTTATGCAAATTTTTGCCCCTTTTGAGAGTGGATGACAACGGATGGAACTTTTTTCTCATCCGCGGTGTCCTTTTTACAAACGTTTTGCATCCGTCAGCCAGTGTGACAGGGCCTTAAGTTTGCATGAGTATTCTAGGATAAATATGGCAAGTCAAGATTTTCCTTGGCATATTAAGATTTTGGCTATCTCTTGATAGCATCAAAGGCATTCAGAAAATGCTAATATTTTGATGCCATTCAGAAGCAGTTTTTGCAGTTCAACTTTGATGTACTGTCATCCACAAGTTGGTTTGTTAGTAACTGTTGTGCTTTGAAGACTGAAACATATTAATTCACTTTGTCAAGCAGAAAAGATTGATGACTGCAAGCTAATAGGCTGTGAAGCCTATTTGTACTGCCATGGGGCAGACACCAATTAACACTTGGCAGGTCCAAGAATCCTATCCATAAAGCCATTTAATGTCTTCCACTCCACACAACTCCCAATTGCCTTTTTTACTTTTTTTATTTGTCTTTATATCAGGAGTGGAGTCAAACGTCCAAGAGAGTAGATTAGCCTAAAGAGACCTTCTGTATAAATTCCTTCCAACATTGTTCGAACAAAATACATAAAATGAATGAATATGAATAACTTACTTTAATATATTATTGTTGTCACTACCAGCAATGAACAACATATGAAATATTTGGGGGAGAAGGAAGCAAACTAATATAAAATCACTCAGTTGGATTAGATTATTATTTTAATTTGAAGATGTGTAGGTTCTTTGTTTAGATTCCATGTGCTTGAAAGGTATTATAATTGCCAGACTGGAAATTAGAAAGTTGCCTGCAACTTTCCAAGTTGTTTAATAAAAATAAAACAAGCAAGCTTGTAATTATTCTCTGTTTAAAAGAAAGACAAGCCATATCCAGACTTTTAAATATTTTTTTCTGAAATAACAAGTATGTATTTACATTTAAAAGCTCGATGAGAAAATAATCCCATCTACATCTTACACCCTGTGCTTCAGAGCATGGGAAATCTAAACATGGTCTGCACACTAGTTTGAAGGTGTGGTTACAATCTTTTTTTTTTCAAGTGAATTTGCAACTTCTCCTAGATTTTAGGGTCTTATGACTGATTAGTAGCAGGAAATCACTGCAGATGAATAGTAAGATCATTTTGTTTATTCTGAATATGTTATGGCATAGAAGATATATTTGCTATGCTGTTTGTCCCCCTATACTGTTTCACCTACCACACAGAAAGCTGTCCATCATCTACAAATTTAGCTGCCTACTTAAGACTGTATATAGCTGGATAGCTTAATGATATGCAAATTAGCAGCCTTGCTCAACAGATTAGAAATTGAATAAAACAAGAAATTTAAAAGCACTGATTTTAAATGTTTCAACATTAGCGGAGATTACATTTGTAGTGACAGATTTTATCCGAAGCCTTAGGGCAGGGGTGCCCAACTTCTGGTCCATGGACCAGCACTGGTCCATAACATGCCAGCAACTAGGCTGCACAATCAAGCCAAGTCCCATTCATGGGATACAGGCAGCCTGTGAAATCACACCCCTCCAGTGCACAGAAAAAACTTTTCCCCATGGAACTGGTCCCTATTTCCCAAAAGGTTGGGGGCCGTTGCCTTAGGAGTAAAAAGTCAAACAAATAGATATTGGTCACACCATGGAATTTTTAAACGCCGAAGCCAAAACAAGATACATTTTTCTTGGAGATTTGAATCCTGGAAATGCAGTCCCTCATATTTTTAATTGGTTTCAAAATCAAATCATTATCTTTTTAAACAGCTTTAAAAAGATGTGGTCTAGCACTTGATTTATGAAAATATAGAAATACTGTGATGATCCAGGGTGGGATACAAAACAAACACAGTCACAGAAAACAGGTGAAGCCCCTTTTATTCCTTCACTTTGCTTCCAAGTTTTGAATTTCCTTGATGAAAGATTAAAAAAAAAAAAAAACTCCCACACAAATAATTACAAGAAGAAGGAAAAAAGCAACAGAAACCAGACAAGATAAGGGCTGGAGGATGTCCATAGATAACAGAACACACACTGGGAAGGACCGCCAAACTCAGAGAGGAACCAGGAACTAGAGATATTTCCATGCTTTGTTTCCAACGTTTGCATGTATGCAGGTCCGTCCTCTTATTCAGCTGTCACAGCTGCAGCCCATGAATAGGATCAAAGCATTCTCCACCGAAGTAGACCACATCTCTCCCTTATCCTCTACTTCCTGCATGTCTTAGGATGGAGAGGGGATGGGTCTTGGTCCTCCTCTGATTGCTCAGCCATCCTCTGCCCTTCCCAAGCCTCCTCCACAACCTCCAGAGCCACACTTCCACTCCCTGTCAGCTGTTCCTCCTCTCCCTCAGAGTCAGTCTCCACCAGAGGCATGATAAATACAGCAAGGAACTGCATACCGACATATAGGTAGTCCTTGATTTAGGGACACAATTGAGTCCAAAATTTATGTTGTTAAGTGAGACATTCGTGGAGTGAGATTTGCCCCATTTTACAACCTTTCTTGAAACAGTTGTTAAGTGAATCACTGCAGTTGATAAGGTAGTAACCCGATTGTTAAGTCACTCTGACTTCCCCATTGGCTTTGCTTGTCAGAAGGTCACAAAAGGTGATCCAGCAAAGGTCATAAATATGAACCAGTTGCCAAGCATCTGACCTTTGATCACATGATCATGGGGATGCTGCAAAAGTCACAACTGTGGTGTAGGGTAAATGGAGCCTGTTGATGTTTAACTGTGAAGAGGAACCAATATTAGACAGAGAGTAGTGAGGGACATATTTTGAGGTGACACAGTATGAAGGAACCAGAAGGGAGGAGTTAAGAAAAATAAAAAAGTTTTGTGTACAGAGAACTCACGTGTTAGGAGTACTATTACAAAATATGACATAGTGTCAGAAGTTCTGTAACACGGTAACTGAACAATGAGGTCTACCCAAAAGAGGAAAATGAGCGGCAGCGGGGATGAGCAGAATGAGGAAGAAGTTAGCAGAAGACCACACCCAGCACTACTTTTAACATCCAACCACCGGAGCCCTTTGATTTTTCCAAACCAAATGAGTGGACAAAATAGATACAGCGATTCGAGAGTTTTAGACAAACAAACAATCTCGCAATAAGCTCCGAAGAAAATCAGGTGAACACTTTGATTTACTGTATGGGAGACAAAGCAGATGATGTTCTGCGTGGCCTGAAACTCTGGAGCACTACATGATGAGCTCATTAGAGACAGGATTGTAGTAGGCTTGGTCGATACAAAGCTATCAGAATGCATGCAAATGGAAAAAGACCTAGACCTGGATAAAGCTATTAATATGGCAAGACAATCAGAGGAGATTAAAAAACAGCAAACCACATTGAGAAGTGATGCTAGTGTTGTGAACTCTTTGGACAGACTGTTTGGATGTGAACTCTTTGGACAGACTGTTTAAAGGCAGGCATCAGAAATGTTCTATATGTAAAGTGGGTGACTCCAAATCTACAAACCTGATTGGTCAAATAAAATGAACATTGGATTGGTTCACTAGGAACCAATCCAAAGAGCTGCTAAAAGGCGGCAAATCTAAACAACTGCCATTGGCTGCAAGCAGGCAAGCCAGCCTGTATAAAAGGCTGGCCTCAGCTTCAGCCAAGTGTTCCTATTTACTAACTAGTTTAAGAATAAAGTATTTGTTGTTGGAACCCGGTCTACCTCATGTGTTTTCCAAACAAAACACTGGCGACGAGGATGGGATCGTCCTGAACGGAAAAACCTGCACGCGGTGATAAGAAGTCCAGATTACAACCAAGATGTCTGGAAACAACGCACCGCCCGCACCCTTCAATCCCAACGAAGAGGATTGGGATTCCTATGCTGATCGCTTCCAAATGCATTTGGAGAGCAATGAAATGGAAGGCATTTCAGAGCAACGCAAGAGAGCTGTATTCCTGACGCACTGCGGGCCAACAGTTTTCAAGATGGCAAAGGCCCTTGTGAAACCCGGGGACGTTAAACAACTAACGTGGACAGAATTGCAAAGACTCCTCAAAGCACACTACGGTCCGATGGTGTCCAACTTAATAAAGCGACATGAATTTTACCACAGAGACCAGAGAGAGGGAGAGACCGTCGCCGATTTCATCGCTGCCCTCAGACAATTAGGGGGTGAGTGTGATTTCCTGAACATTGACGAAGCAATGAGGGATTGCGTGGTGTTGGTCTGAGGGACTCGACCACACAGAGTAAATTACTCAACAAGCCCAACATCACCATGACCGAAGCCATCGCGGAAGCCACAGCCGCTGAAGCCGCGAAAAAATCTGCCGTAGCCATGAAAAAGATGAACACACACAGCGAAGAAACACCAACCAAAGACAGAAAGCAGCCTGCCACCACAACTCACTACGAAGAGTCGGGCGAAACAGTTGAATCGAGCGAAGAAGACGATGAGGTCCACCGTTTGCTCACGAACAGAAAAGAGCGCGAAAGAAGAAATTGGCGGGAATGTGCTGGCTGCGGAGGAAACCATCCCCGAGCCGAATGCAGATTTCTCAATGCCATCTGCCGGCATTGCAAAAAACGAGGGCACATCGAGAAGGTCTGCAGGAACAAAAAATACTACAGCCCGACGAGACGCAGAAATTCCCCAACACGAGCCGAGCCTAAACGAGCCGAGAGAAAGTGGCAACAAGAGAAGCGAGCCAATACACACCAAACTGTCATTATACAGAGCGCTCAGACGGAAAGTGGAAAAAAAATTAAAGTTATCGTGAAAATCGAAGGAAAACACTGCAAAATGGAAGTGGACTCGGGGTCCTTCCTCTCCATGGTATCGTGGGACACAATAAAACAGCTAGTCCCAGGTATCAAACCCAAAGAATTGAAGAAGCAGCACCTAACCCTCAAGGACTATCAGGGAAACCAAATCCCTGTGGTAGGCATGGGACAATTCCGAGTCACCTACAAACATCACGTCAAGGTGCTTCCACTGACCATAGTCGACCAAGACAGACCAAGCCTCCTGTGCATCGAATGGTTCGCGCCATTGGGCATCGGGATGACCGGGGTCGATCGAGTGACTACAACCGGCTGGGAAGACGACCTCATCCGAGAATTCCAGGACGTCTTTGACGGCTCACTTGGCAAGTATCGGGGAAATCCCATTTTTTTCAATCTAAACCCCCTAGTAGCCCCACGAAGAATAAAAGCCAGGCGAGTTCCTTTTGCACTAAAGGCAAAAATAGAGGAACAGCTGGACAAATTAATAGCCCAAGGGGTGTTAGAACCTGTGGACCATGCCAAGTGGGAAACGCCTATTGTCACACCCATAAAACCTGACGGGTCCATTAGAATCTGTGGTGACTATAAGGCTACCCTGAACCACGCATTACAACCAAGCGCATACCCGGTGCCAGTAGTCCAGCATTTGCTTCATTCCCTGGAAAAAGGCAAAGTTTTCACCAAACTCGACTTGGCACAAGCCTATCAACAACTCCCAGTGGACCCAGAAACAGCAGAAGCACAGACTATAGTTACCCATAAGGGCGCATTCAAATGTCACCGGCTCCAATTTGGAGTAAGCGTGGCCCCTGGCATCTTCCAGAGTCTGATGGAACGCCTTCTAAATGGCATACAAGGAGTCGTTCCCTATTTTGACGACGTCCTAATACTCAAAGAAGTATTAACTAAGTTTAGGGAATCTGGCCTCAAGGTAAAAAGAGAAAAGTGCTGTTTAATTAAGAACAGCGTCGAATTCCTGGGCTACTCAATAGATGGAGAGGGTATCCACCCTACAGACAAAAAAGTTAAAGCAATCAAAGATGCTCCTGAACCAAGAAATAAAACCGAACTACAAGCATTCTTAGGACTAATTAATTTTTATAACGTGTTCCTGCCAAACAAGGCCACTATAGCAGAACCGTTACACCATCTGCTAGACAAGAAGGCAACTTGGACTTGGGGTTACAAAGAAAAAAAAGCCTTCCAAAATATTAAAAGCTTGCTAACATCAACAAACGTTCTCATCCAATTTAGCAACACTCTGCCATTAAGAGTGACCTGCGATGCCTCACCATACGGAGTAGGTGCCATCCTGAGCCACCAACTACCTGATGGCAGAGAAGCACCCATCGCATATTACTCTAGGACTCTATCAAAAACCGAGCGGAATTACAGCCAATTGGACAGGGAAGCTCTAGCAATTGTTGCTGGAGTAAAACGCTTCCACGAATACTTATATGGGCGGACTTTTCAAATCATAACAGACCACAAACCGCTTATGGGGATTTTGGCGGGAAACAAGCCAATACCTAATATACTGTCCCCAAGAATGACGAGATGGTCGGAGTTCCTAGCACCTTATTCCTACACTCTGACACATCGGCCAGGGAAACAAATTTCCCATGCGGACGCTCTGAGCAGAACACCCTTACCAGCAACCGACGAAGACCTGGCACCAGCGATGACAACGCTACAAATCGAGACTTGCCCCGATCTACCCATATCAGCGTATGATGTCGCCAGAGCCACCGCGAAAGACTCATTGACTGCCCGCGTTCTTAGCTGGGTAGGTAAAGGCTGGCCGGAGAATCAAAAAACTGAAAACTTTAAAACTTTCCGGTCCAGACAGACTGAATTTTCAATCCAAAAGGGGTGTTTGTTGTGGGGTGATCGGGTAGTAATCCCTGCCAAATTACAACCCAGGATACTTAGGTTGTTACATGAAGGGCACCCGGGAATGGTTAAGTTGAAAAGCCTTGCTAGAAGTTATGTTTGGTGGCCAGGTATTGATAAGGACATAGAGTATTGGGTAAGCTCATGCCACAAATGCCAGGCAATTAGACCATCCCCACCAAAAGCACCCGTTAAGGACTGGGAAACCCCTCGGGGACCTTGGTCAAGAATACACATTGATTTTGCGGGTCCTACCAAGGGGCATACCTTTCTGATTGTCATTGATGCCTATTCAAATTGGCTTGAAGTAAAAGTTATGCCATCAACGACAACAGAAACTGTAATTAAAAAGCTGGACAACCTTTTTGCCACCCATGGCATACCGGACGTTCTTGTCTCAGATAACAGGACAAAGGTAACCAGCATACAATTTGAGCAATACCTAGCCTCCCTAGGTATAAGACATGCCCTAACCGCGCCGGCTCACCCGGCTGCGAACGGCAGGGCTGAGAGAATGGTCCGGTTTACTAAAGAAGGTTTAGAACGAATGGACGCTGGAGATGTCCAACAGAAAGTAAACCGTTTGCTCACACTCCAGCACATAACGCCCAGTACCATAACCAATAAGTCCCCAGCAGAATTACTTATGGGGCGAAAGTTAAGATCTCACCTTGATAGGTTACACCCAAATTTTACCCCAGAAAACCCCCCTGACTCCTCTACACGGTTTAGACAATTCGAAATAGGCGATTTGGTATACGCTAAAAACTTCACCGGGGACCCGGTATGGCTACCAGGACAGATTACCCAAATCACAGGCCCCAAATCCTACTGATTAAAAATAGAGGATGGCAGGGAATGGAAGCGGCACATAGACCAGCTTCGATCCCGAATTTTAGAGAGAACCATAGACTTACAAACATTCACCGAAAAAAACGGCGAATTGCAAACCAAGGTGGGGGGGGAAAGGCGAGAGATAAATAAAGAACTGATTAAAACCAAACCCCATGAAACATACGAACAAAAAGAGCAAGTAAAAGACTCACTGTTTGGAGAGACTTGCGTGAAGAGCCCATCGGAAGGGGCCAGCCAGGCCAGCTCGACCTGCCCGGAGGAAACGGGAGGGAGCGGCAAAACCGCCGGCCTAAGAAACTCAGGCGGCGGTAAAATGGCTGACTCACCCTTCCAGACGGTTCCAGGGAGAAGGGCGGATGACACAGCAGCCCCATCCGAACCGGTCGAAGTCTGCACTAAGAATGAACCGCGCAAGTCAAGTCGAGTCCGGAAAAGCCCCGCCTACCTGCGAGACTACGTCACCACGTAGGACTGAACTAAGGGGGGAGGGGTGTTCTATATGTAAAGTGGGTGACTCCAAATCTACAAACCTGATTGGTCAAATAAAATGAACATTGGATTGGTTCACTAGGAACCAATCCAAAGAGCTGCTAAAAGGCGGCAAATCTAAACAACTGCCATTGGCTGCAAGCAGGCAAGCCAGCCTGTATAAAAGGCTGGCCTCGGCTTCAGCCAAGTGTTCCTATTTACTAACTAGTTTAAGAATAAAGTATTTGTTGTTGGAACCCAGTCTACCTCGTGTGTTTTCTGAACAAAACAAGAAAGAAAAGCAAAAATTCAGTAGAGCAAAGAATGATGAAGCAAAGTCTCAAATCAGGCAGAACAAAAACACTAAAGACCCCCAGTGTCACAAATGCGGTGGCATGCTTCACCCTAGACAGGAATGTCCTGCTTATGATGCTAAATGCCATACATGTGGGGAATAGGGTCACTATCAATGTGTATGTTTTGGAAGCAAGGCTGTGCATGGCATTGAGGAATAGGAGAGAAGCTTCTTTCTCAGCTCTGTGACATCACAAGCTGATCCATGGACTGTGGAAATCAGAATGATGGATAAAGACATCACGTTCAAGTTGGATACCGGAGCAGATGTCACTGTTGTTTCACAGAAGAATTTCACCAACATTTTTCACAACACACAGGTGCCAGTGCTGCAAAATGCAGAGAGACCTTTACTGGGTCCAGGGAGAATTCCACTGAAGTGATGGGGTTTGCCAAACTATGGCTAAAGAAAGGATCAAAGCAAATTGCAGAGGAGGTGTATATGGTCAAAAACCTGAGTATGCCTTTGCTGGGACAGCTATTGTAGCTCTTGGTCTGTTGGTTCATGTGGACACTATTGACATGGAAAACCTGAAGTCAAGCTACCCTAAGTTATGCAATGGCCATTGGGAGGTTCGACAACCTTATTATATTTAGCTCAAACCCGATGCTATGCCTTTCTCTTTGAAAACCCCAAGGAGGATTCCCCTACCATTGATGGGGAAAGTCAAAGATGAGCTTCAGCGCATGGAAAACTTGAGAGTAATCACTTGTGTGGAAGAGCCTACAGACTGGTGCGCAGGCATGGTAGTGGCACCCAAGAAGGACAGCAAAAAGGTGTGTTTGTGTGTGGACCTGACTGGCTTGAACAAGTATGTGTGTCATGAAAAATACATTTTACCAACAGTAGAACAGAGACTTGGAACACTGGCTGGTGCTAAAATGTTCAGTAAATTAGGTGCTAAAATGTTCAGTAAATTAGATGCCAATATGGAGTTTTGGCAGATACCCCTCACCGAGGATTCAGCAAAGCATACCACATTCATCACACCTTTCGGGCAGTTCCACTTTAACCATCTTCCATTTGGCATTGCCTCAGCGCCCGAACATTTCCAATGTATGAAGGTGGAAGTTACACAGGGGCTGGAAGGTATAGTTTGCCACATTGATGATCTACTGGTGTGGAGATGGTGTTAGTAATATAAGTCACCTAACAGGTATTTGGGTTAGAAATATATAAACCAGGATAAACATTTTAAAACTGTATCTTTAAGAAAATGCAAAACTGTAATTAGGTATGGTTTCTCAAATGGCCATAAGATGGAGCCAGAAACCTGGTTTGTCTTTAGTCTGAGTCTCAGAAGAGAGTGTATCTCTGTTTCCTTCTGTTGGAAAAAGTTGCAGTTCCTTCATTTCTTCTAATTGACCGATATTACTGGATTTGATGTAAGTTTGTTACTGAATTGTTTTTGACATGGAATTTGTTATTGGATTATCCCTGAATAAAAACCGACTGATTTACCTGTGAATGACTTTGGACTGCCTATTTTGAACTTTGCTTAAACCCTTCTGGAAGGAAAACCTACATTTACTGTACAGTGTATCTGTGTTCTGTGTGTGTATTATTCAAACACTTCTCTCAAATAATTTGGGCTGATATCACATTAAGAGCCTGTAATAATAAGAGTCCCTGCTGGGGAGTATCTCTCTTTCCATGTGTGCTTGCTTCCCTGCTGTAAATTGCTGACTGCTGTTTGTTTGAGATCTTGTTAAAGAATGTGTATGTATATATTTTTGTAGGTAAACCACTATTTAAATACAAGCCTCTCTTTGCTGTATTTGCTTCTAAGTTGTCTCACATAGTCTCACTGTGCACATTCTGACTTAACAAGACTTATTGTTCCAAAGTTTGATGTCTAATCCAAAGTTACAATATTTCCTAAATCTGAAAGCTTCCAAGTGTTTATCATAACTTGAAAATGGAGGTAGGCATAAAAATATTAAAAAGTCAGCTGCCTATATTCTCACATTATGCTTTTAGTCTGGCACAACACTATAGATGGAAATATGTTATTTTCTTAACACCTTCCTCCCAAATTACCATCTTAACAAAGTCTCAGGCGTTTGAACTCAAAAACTATGTGAAAATTAAGGTGTGTGTGTATGTGTGTGTGTCTGATACAGTTTAACAAATAATTTCTGCACTAAACAATGGAGTCCTGGTGAGTCTTTAAAAAAAAACCCTAGCATTAAAAATTTTCTTTTTTTATTGCTAAATTCTAGAAGCTCTTAAGTTTACATGACAAACTAAGTTTTATTAGGGTACTATGGGAAAGTCTACAATTTTACTTTGGTCCTTTTTAATTTCAACCAATAGCTCAAATAATTGAACACTTGGGAATTCATTTGTCATTTTCACTGAGCGACGGTGGCACAGTGGTTGGTTAGGGTGCAGTACTGCTAACTACTTCTGCTGGCTGCTGGCTGCCTGCAATTTGGCAGTTCGAATCTCACAAGGCTAGCCTTCCGAGGTCGGTAAAAGGAGGACCCAGACTGTTGGGGGCAAGAGGCTGACTCTGTAAACCACTTAGAGAAGGCTGTAAAGCACTGTGAAGGAGTGTATAAATCTAAGTGTTATTGCTATTGAAAAAAGACATTAGTATCCATGTTCTGGTAGTAGCTAAAGATCCTGATTCCTTCTAAACAGCAATTCCCAGAATCTGTTTGGAAGTATAACTCTAAGTGGACCAGTTCTGATATAATTGTTTCTATTAGCAACATTTGTAGTTCTCTTAGGACTTCTTGTTATATTACAAAGTAATTCTTCTGTTTATCTACAGTTCTCAACATATATTTTACAGAGTATGATCACAATTTGCATTAGAAATGCTATTTTGACCTCTGATTTCAATTACTGCATTTTTTTTCTACATAGGGCTGCCCTTGAAGAGCATTCGGAACCTTCAATTGATGCATTATATGGTTACATGGGTAGTAAATGGCATTAGATATTTAATATATAGCATGTAACGCCACTTTGGAACTTCATTTGCTGCCAATGTGCTTCCAAATGGAATTCAAAATTATCACTTTTAAAACATGTCATGATTCAAGATTGAAGTACCTCGGGGACTGTTTTCTCCCAGTTGTTTCTAATCCATCCAATCCAATCTGGTAGATTGGGTATGTTTAAGATCAGAGGTCCCCAATCCCCAATCCATGGCATGCCAGAAATCAGTCAAACAAGTGAAGCCCCATCACTGGATGCAGGCAACATATGAAACCATGTCTGCTCCAGTCCACATAAAAGCCTCTCTCCACAGAACTGGTATCAGGGTTTCCGACGGATGCTCTAATGAATTCATCAGCCTCGAGCCAAGTATCAAAAGAAATCCAATTATTTGTTACGAGCAACATGCCTGCACTTTTCCCAAGTGCAGTCGGCTCTGCCCTATGTAATTTACTGCCTACCTATGACCCTGCTTCCCTCCCTCCTCCCAGGGTATGTCATAAATAACCTTCTCAAGCTTTTGCAGCCTGTGGAAAACATGCCTCTCCTGCTGGGCTTGGTAACCTGAGACACAATCTGGAAAAAGTTATGCGTGGAATATACTTCTGGTCATAGCAACAAACTGCTCCATCAGATCTCCCCCTCTTCTTATGGCAAATTGAGAGTAAGCCAGGATTGCTTTATAAGTTGACAACCGGTTCTTATATATGGGTGTCCAATGCCCATATATATTTATTTCAAACTGATTTAATTGTTTTAGGATATACACTGCCCTGAGCCACTTGAAATAGAAATCAGATAAATAAGAATAATTCAAAGTACAATTATTTTAGATGCTTCAGAACCTTTTGCCACAAACACACTGCTGTGTCCCCAAGATGTTGCCTTCATTTGATCCCAATCCATGACTCAGTCAAAGTTAAGTTCTAACACTCTCCAAGAACAGCCTCAGTGCATAGAATCTGTTAAGCATAGTTATCCATTATTTTGGAAGGAAGGAAGATGTCTGCAGGGACATAAAAGAAAAGCAGGATAGGAATTGATGTTGGGAATAGCAATTTCATGCTGGTATAGTTTTCTGCTGAGTCAAGGATGGATGAACAGTTCTTCGACTCACACAGCTCTCAGTGGATATGGATTTTTTCAAAATCATATTTATAGTTATTTTTTGCAGTTCTAGATAAACTGTTGGATTATCATAAATCATGTTAGGAATATGCAATGTATGGAGGAAGAGACTTTGTGTACTGACAATACATCACAATTGGCTGTAATATATTTTTTCCTTTTTCGTGAGTGAAAAATAAAACATTTTGAGATACCTATAAAAATTTTTTTAAAAAGCATCTCTATGGCAGTTACTGGGATTCTCCTGCAGTAAAGAAAGGACAATTATTGGCAGCTAATTATTTTTTCCTCGTTGCTTCTGAGGTTTTCAAAGATGCATCACTATCCTTAGGAGAAATGATGAGGCAGCTTCATCAAATTAACTTCTCACTCTAAGGTAATAGATCAACCCATCAGTGATATCTGAGATTAGTTAATAAGCTAAAAGCAGTTGAACAATTAGCCTTTCTAAGTATAGAAGGAAGTTTCTAAGAATTCAATTCAATAGCATCAGCTACAACAACTGATGACCCAATTGAGCTTAAAAACTGTTGTATTAACTTCAATCAAGTTAGGGACCCCAACTAGGGTTGGGGAAAGCTAAGTAAAGAGATGATTGCTGTGTTACCAAGTGATTACATTATGTTTGCCAACTCAAGTAGAATGTGACACAAATGCTACTCAGCTGGGCAAAATGTACAGAGCACATGGAACCTATATAAACATGTAGCATCAGGTGGCTGCTGCATCTAATTGATTGTTAATATAACCGCGATTTGCTTTGTTTAGTGAGAGTAATTCCTGATTTTGCAGCCGTTGCCTTTAATTGGAACTCCTCTGTGTACCTATTTCTTTGCAGGTACTTTATCGACCTGACAGCATTTTTTGCATTCTGTTCAGAAAAGGGAACTTTTTATATAGCAAGAAATAGGGAGCTGAAGAAGGAGAATGGCTATGCATACCAAGAAGAGACTCTCAATGCTTTGTGTTGTATCCTGGTTGATTTATCTTCTGAAAGGTTGGAAAAAAGGGGATCATAAGAAAAATTAAGTGTATTTAAATAGTCAGATTGGGAAAACATACAAAGTCGGTTATAGAGATGCATTGTGATTGAATATCTAGGCAGAATGCCAGCGTCCATTTTTCTTCCTTGATAACAGCCCACCTTCTTTTCTTTCTTTGTATTTATTCAGTCTTAGGCTTGGTTTTTGTACATAGCTGATTCCTTGCCTATACTGGTTGAATAATTGGATTAGGACTAGTCTTAAAATTTTCTTTCTTGTTCTGTTTTCTCCAGTTATCTTATCTTTCTTACCTCCGGTATTTCTGCATTTTGTTTCCTTCAAGGAACAGCATTGTTTTTTATCACCTTTGTGACAAATTCTAGATCTGTAAATTCTTTGAAAATAGTCCAGGAGTACTTTGAACTCTCTCTAATACAGGGATGTCGAACTCTCTCTAATACAGGGATGTCAAACTCAAGGACCAGGGGCCATATCATGCTCGTGGGATGCTTAGATCTGGTCCACAGGTCTGCCCTGGAAACAACGTAAACAACACCCAGACTCTGTTTTTGGCCACGATGGCCTCCTACAGTCCTCTGTGAACAAAAATGGAGCTCGCCCAGGCCAAGTGCGCATGGCCTCCCCAAGTTGTTTTCATTGGCAAAGGGTTGCAGGAGGTAATCATGGCCAAAAATGGAACCTTGATGAGTGACAGCTGGCCATGCCCATCCTGGCCACACCCCCAGCCACACACACCGTCACCTTCCTGAGGTCAAACATAACCTTTATATGGCTTCATTGAAATCAAGTTTGACATCCCTGCTTTAATACAACAGCTCTTCACTATTGCTTTTATTATATTTGTGAAAAAATATGCAAATAGATTAAGTATCCATTCCTTAAATACTTTAAGAAAACTATGCTTAAAAATTCAGTGATTCTTTAAGCAGGTGTATCATGGAAGTTGCAAAAAAAAAATCACACTATTTTAATGAAGAGCAGAGAGAACCTATTCTTGACCAAGCACTTCTTCAAAATTAGTTTTGAAGCATGTACAGTTGTAATGCATTCATTTTAAAATTACATTAATGCATTCATAAATTAAGTTTATGAATTTAATAAATATTAATTGCGATGAACAATTTGTTTTTTTTTTAATTACTCTCCAAGTCCTCCATTCTGTCTTGTGTGAACTTAAACTATCTTAATGTTCCTTAATAATAATTTCAGGTATTTAAGTAGTTGATCGATTAATATTTGAATCCAAAACTTATATCTAAGAAAAAATGTTATCTATTTTTATGCTACTATTTGTACATGGAATGCATTTTAGCATTTAATAGTGAAGGATAATGTTCTGAAAAATAGACCGGTTTAGGACTGTAACAAAGAATCATTGTGACAATTGTGTGTTTTTCTCCCTTGTTGAGGCAGTTGGCCTCACATTTCATGTTGGGTGACATGTGGCAGGTTCTCTTTTCTAATTAGAACAAATGTCCCAATTATGTTAATATATCTCCTGATGCCAATCAGTGAATAATTAGAGGCAACACATCTGTCTCCCACTAAGGGAATGGGATAAAAAAAGATAGAAGAACAAAGTGCAAAGCACTCTAAATTGCTGCCACATTGGATTGCACATTCTTTTCAAATATGAATGCACAATATCATGAACAACTTTTAAATGTGTTAAGTATATATTATATTTTTGTTTGACTTATTCTAAAATATGAACTGTGGAGATCCAGAGCATTTTATAGTAAAAACATTAAACCAAAACATTAAAAGCATGTTCTTTAAGGACTTCTTGAAAAGCGAGTAATATTAGTCACAGGATCCAATCTGGGTCGATCACTTTGGGACCAGAGATTTAGTCTTCCAAGTTTTCAGAATCGTGCCGGAGCCCATCCTCAGGGAACTTCTCTGAACTTCAGTTCCCTGAAAATGGGATCCAACATGTGTCCAAAAGTTCAGAAGACTAAATCTCTAGTCCTGGTGATCGACCCAGATTGGATCCTGAAACATTATCCTGGGACCCATCTATTCAGCTTCATTCGTGAATATTAGTCCCTCAATCCAGCCCATTACTGATAGCAAACAGGTATTCAAGAGTTTCCCATCCTTTGCTGAATTAGTAACAAAGAAATAGATCAGGTTCCCATCTCAATAAACACACACACACACACACACACACACACACACACACACACACACACAAATAAATTCAAGTCACTTTTGGCTCTTGGTGACTGCCTATACTAGTCCTGCAATTTTCTTGGCTGCATTTTCAAAAATTATTTGCCACTGCCTTCTTCCTAAAGCTGAGACAAAATGAATGACCCAAAGTCACCCACCTGGCTTCCTGCCTAAAGCAAGACTAGAACTCGGGTTTTCTGATTTCTAGCCTAATATTTTAAACACTGTACCAAACTGGCTTTTGTACTGATTAATAGCACATAGCTATAGAATTGCATACAAGAAAGTTTTGTGAAGAGCTACTAGAGGAATGAAAGTTGACCATAAGGTAGGCTGAGCGCCAAAGAATTGAGCTCTTTGAACTATAGTGCTGGAGAAGACTCCTGTTGAGTCCCTTGGACTGCAAGGCAATCAAACCTTTCAGTCTTAGAAGAGATCAACCCTGACTGCTCTTTAGAAGGCCAGATCCTGAAGATGAAAGTCAAACACTTTTGCCACCTAATGAAAAGGAATGATTCACTGGAGAAGAGCATAATGCTGGGGAAGATTGAGGGCAGTTGAAAAAGGGGACGACAGAGAATAAATGATTCAGTGATGGAGTCACTGAAGCAGTCAGTGTGAGCTTAAATGGACTCCAGAAGATGGTAGAGGACAGAAAGGCCTGGAAGAATGTTGTCCATGGGTTGCGATGGGTCAGACATAACTGCAATGAACAGCAGCTGGAGGAATAATAATATTAAAGTCCAGGTTTTATGTTATATCTGCATATATAGTACCTGTTTTTTTGCCAGTTCCAGGATGTGATTGAGCTTCATCCTGGCAATTAGGAAAGTCTTTAAAGCTACTATTCTTTAATGTATCTCTCATTTGGTGACTGATAGTCCTTTGGTTTTAGGGAAGAGCCATCACAAAAGAGATGAGTAAAAACAATATATGATGCCACATGTCTTTTTGCCTTGTTGGTGCAGTAGTTGGAACACAGTATTGCAAGCTAATAATCCACTGCCAGGAGTTCAATCCTGACTGGCTCAGGGTTGACTCAGCCTTCCATCCTTCCAAGGTTGGTGTTAAGCCTGGGTTCCCCAACCAGGGTTAGGTAGACAAGCTAAACAGAATATGCAACGTTAGTCAGATAGGCACACAGATAAATGAGTGAGCTAAGCTTGTATGTTTATTAACATACAGTAAAAATAACAGATACGCTTGTGCTATCAAGAATATATTTTATTCCATTATAAGTTAATCGCATAGTCAAATAACAGTCCAATATTCATTTACCATGTAGTCAGTCCATTCAGGGGTATTCAGTTAGCAAAGTCCATGTAGAATATCCTATGTCAGTTCACATAAAAATCAGTCCTTTGTTGTCTCTCCCGTTCGAGCAATGCAGTCTTGATTCCAAGCAGTAATCAGGGATCATCAAAGCCAGAGAGAGAGAGAGAGCAAGCTGTAGACTTGCTACTTTTAAATGGTTTTCATAACCACTCCCACAATTGCTATTTCACAGTTAAAGCTGCATACACTAACTATGATTCATAGTTATTATTTCACCTAAACCAGTTAGGGTGAACACTGTTATCCCTAACAGTTGGTAAAATGAGGAGCCAGATTGTTGGGGGCAATGTACTGACTCTGAAAACCGCATAGACAGGACTGTGAAGCATCATGAGTCCTCCACTCCTCTACTCGCAACAGAATACCTTATGCCCCTAGACTTGAAATTTTAGGCTGAGACAACTTAGAATTATGATGCCTTCAGTCCAACCTAAGCTTAGTTCATAAAATTATCCATTGCAATGTCCTACCCTTCAATGACTACTTAAGCTTCAACCGCAACAATACATGAGCACACAATAGATACAAACTCAAGGTAAACCACACCAAACTCAATTTCAGGAAAGTATGGGTTCAGCAACAGAGTGGTCAATCTCTGGAATACACTACTTGACTCTGTGGTTTCTTCCCCAAACCCCAAAAACTTTAACCTTAGACTGTCTACTATTGATCTCCTAAGAGTCTGTAAGGGATGTGCATAAATGCACCAACGTATCTACTGTCCCTGTCCAAATGTTCCCTTTTATTCATATCCATTTCATGTATTAATAATCATGTTTATACTTATATTTGTTACCTAATACATGCTTGACAAACAAACAAACAAACAACTAAATAAATAAATGAAGCAGTATATAAGACTAAGTGCTATTGCTATTAATAAAATCTCCATATCATTGTAGCCTAGAAAGATGTGTTAGGAAATAAAATGAAAGAAATAATGTCTTGACGGAGGCTAAGAATGAAGAACAACTTGTATGCTCTGTGAGTAATTCCAGAACAGAAGCTGAAAAATGGTTTATTATATGTAGCTTGTATAAGGAAGCATAATTCCTAATATGAATCACATGGTTATCCATGTTTAACTGTGATTTCCTCAATTAACTCTGTTTTACAACTTGGCAAAACACACTGAATATTACTATACAATGGAATGGGTTCATATAGCATACTATGCTAAAATGTGATCTGACATTTTGGTTCTGTACATTCTTTGAACATAGGCATAAAACTTCAGTATTTTTGGAATTCCAAATTATATTGGCATTTTATATAAAAGCTTTAAATGAAGAAAATGCCTTTTTTAGAACAGGTATTAATCCTGGAGCAATTGTTATATGTTTATAGCTGAATCAATTTTAATTTGACATTTAGTACTATTACTAAGGACATTATAAGTGACTCATTACTAAAAGGCCCTACAAATAAGACCTGTAGTTTCAACAACCTAAAGAGCTTTAAATGCAACATCTTGTCTTCTTTGATAAATTAGGCACATCAAACATTGGAAAATGACTTGAATGCTTATTCTCTGTGTGTGATGAGATTTAGAGAAAAATATTAGCAGCTCTGAAAAAGACTTTAGCTTTGAAAAATGTTTTGAAAGGGGAAAAACAAGTGCTCTTTGAAAGGTTGCCTTAAAAAGTAAAACAAAAAAACAAAAAAGTACTTATTAGCTGGCTTTCCTTCTTAATTTCTGCCAATATCTTAGAGATATTTTATCCATTTCTTTACATAGCAAATTCAAGGCTCATTTTTATCAATATTCACTTTGCCATCTATGATTTCTATGCTGCTTGGGTAGATGGTTA
>BLBF01000026.1:25763079-25782774 GCA_015471245.1 Laticauda colubrina
TTGCATTTATTAAATTTATTGAAAGTTGCCTTCATAAAAGATTACTTAATTCAGTCCCTGATCCTCAAAATAGATTCTTAAAATGAGCAGCAGTTACTTTGTGTGCCATATTAATTAAACAGAGTTAATACAGGTTAATAAAACAACCATGAAAGCATTTTTCATTCTATCTCAACAGCCTGTAAAAGGCTATAAAAGTGCAGGTTGTCACAACTAAAATTTCAGGAGAAATCCATTTACTTGCATACCATTATATACATAAGCATCTTGACATCTAATTCAAAACTCAAGAGGTATAGCTATTTGATAGTGCAGTTACATAAGCTCTTTTGTTCATAATTTTAAAAATGAAATATTTGAAAAGTAAGATTCATATACTATGAAAATAGTCATTTCTATAACCTTTAACTGTGCAACCTCAGGCAACAATTTTTGGGCTAACTTACAGAATGTGTCCAAAATCTGAGGTGCATGTCTTTCAAGAGAATGACATTTGGGGAAATAGCTTCACGCTGCTACTTGGTTAGGCTGCTGATGCTCGAGTGTTATGATCCTCATTTTCAACATGACAGTTTCCCAGACACTCTAACAATCTCTTGCTCTGTCTCCCAATCTGTGGTGTTGCCGTTCACCCACCCAGACCCATGTAGCACTTCTTGTGCACCTCATGCAACTTACCCAACCTGTGCCACCACATATGTGCCTTCCTTGACCTGTGCAGCACCTCTTCCACATGCCCTTCCCAACTCACACTACCCCCTTTTCTCTGTCTGCGTGATACTCCCAAGCACTCCCAGGCACCCTTCTTAATCCACACTGCCTTCTATGCACCCTCCCAATCCTTCAGGACCCATAGGACACCTCTTGCATACTCTCCCATATCTTTTCCAATCCATATTCCCATGCATGCTCACTTCCTCTTCATCCAGAAACAGCTACTAACTTCCTGCTTGCCTTGAGTAAACAACTTCCTGGTAACTTTCTTACTAACTTTCTTTCTGCAAGCTTTCCATTAGCAAAGTCAGTGGGAAAGCCAGCAGGAATTTGAAAAAGGAGGGAAGGAAGATTTATGATGCTACCTGCCAGCTCCCCATAAGGACACTTGATGTGAAAGCCAGCAGGAAGTTGGAAGTCCCTTCTGATATCTTTTTTTTGGGGGGAAGGGGCTAGTTGTGTTCATTCTGTTTCCCTCTTTAGGTAAGGAAATATATCTGAAACAATGACCCAATTGGACATGTGTATGTATGTATGTATGTATGTATGTATGTATGTATGTATGTATATATGTATGTATATATGTACATAACTATGTGTCATTAGTGCTATCGTATTATCCATAAAATTGAAGCATTGTACAATCCTGAAAAAAACTGTGGCTTCCTTTTATGTTCCAAAATACCTCTTTTTAAGAATTTGCAATCTTAAAAATCAATTAAACTGTTTTACCTAAATGTACATCAACATTCAGAATAGGCCTTTGAAATGTTCATTTATGTCCTAATTTATAGAATTCTCATGGCAGTTTCCCTTATTTTGAAAGAACAATTCAGATGCAGATGTAGAATTACAGCACAACAAAATGATCTTATTTAGTCCCTTCTGAATTAGTTTTTTTTTAAAAAAAATTCCTAAAAGCCTGCAGCAAAATTTACTATTTGCTTTTGAAGGCTGTCAGACTGCTGGTTCCTCTTAAATCAGCATGTTTCATTTGGGTCCTCTTTGGTCATGTCTTCCAGATCAGTGTTTAAGCACAAGGTTATTATGCAGTATATTCTTTAGTTTCACTGCAAGATTCCTTAGCGTTTTCCAGAAATTGCTCTTTCATGATTAAACTGATCCTGATCATTATTATGCAAACCTCATGATGTTTTGCAATCTTGTTTTAAAGTTCATGTACTTTCAGTTTAAAGATCAAAATCAGTTTTTGATTTTTGTTTTTAAATGCATAATTAGCTCAGTGGTGGGATTCAGCTGGTTCACACTGATTTAGGTGAACCAGTTGTTAAATTATACATCCCACCACCCCACTATCAAAGTGGATCCTGGGAGCTACGCTGCACTGCAATGGAGAAACGTGCAACAGAGTGGCCAAGAGGAGAAGGCCACTTTCCTTCTTTCTTCTTCCTGCTCCTACTCCTTGCCTCATGCTGGCCACTCCATTTCCCGTTTCTCAATTGTAGCGCAGCACACAAAATTCACTTTGATTGCAGGGTGGGGTAAGTAATTTAACAACCAGTTCACCCAGGGTCAGATTGGCGGTCGCGGGAGGCTCGTCCTGCATGTACAATGGAGTTGGAGGATGGGGATTGGGCATGCCTTCCACAACAGCCAAACTGACCCTGGGCAAACCAATTGTTAAATTATTTGAATCCCACCACTGATTTAGCTAAGCGGATGGTGATAGTTTCTAATATGTCCTTTTATTTATTTATTTATTTTTCATATTTCTTAACCGCCCATCTCCCTTCCTGGTTCTGTAGGTACCCAGGCCCTATGAATTAGACCCAGAAGCAAACTGGCACCCAAACTGTCATGCAGTTCATGCAGCAAAAGTATTAAATGTGCCCTTCTTTTGGGTTCCCAGTATGGTTCAACCAGCCACATTCTGTGCCAATTGAAGTATCTGGATACTTTTCCAGGGTAACCCTAAGTAGAATGATTTGCCTTTTATTCATAGAATCATAGAGCTAAAATGAATCTTAGAGGTCTTCTAGTCAATCCCTTGCCAAAGCCAGAAGACCTTATACCACCCTGTCCAAATGGATGTCCAAACTTCCAGCAATGGAGCACTCATAACTCCAGGAAGCAAGCTCTTCCATTGATTAATCGTTTTCTTACTGTCCTTAGTTACAAGTTGGATGTCTCTTTGATGAGCTTCCACAAATTGCATTTTGTTCTATCCTTAGATGCTTTGAAGAAGAAGTCACCCTTTCTTCTCTGTGAGAACCCTTCAAGTACCAGAAGACAACTATCATGCTACCCATAAACCTTCTCTTTATTAGGCTAACCATACCTAGTTCTCTTAACCATTCATTGTACAATTTAGCCTGAAACCTCTTATAATCTTCAATCCTCTTCTTTGCACTTTTTCTAGAATCTTAGCACAAATTTTTTGGTATCCTGATGATAACAGTTGGATGCATTGTTCCTAATGTGGCCTTACAAGTGAAGTATAAAGTGGTACTATCACATTTTGTGATGTTGATGCTATCCCTCTGTTGAGGCAACTTAGGCCTATATTAGCCTTTTTGACAACTGCAGCAAACTGATGGCTCATATTAAGTGGTTGCCCACGAGGACATCTAGATCATTCTCACCATTACTACTGCTGAGTCAAGGAACCATTCATTCTGCACCTGTGCATTTCATTTTTCTGTTGGATAGGGTCAAAGGATCAAGCCTGTCAAAATCCTTCTGAATCTTGAGTCTGTCTTAGAAAGTGTTAGCAATTCTTCCCAGCTTAGCATCATCTGCAGATTTGTTGAGCTTCCCTTCTCTCCCCTCATCTAGTTCATTTAACAAGTTGAAGAACACCGGGCATGTTTCCCTCTAAATGGATGTAGTTCCATTGAAGAATATATGCTGAGTGATGATGGTAGTATCTCATTTTGTTCCTCTTCTTCTTGTGCCATATCCATCATCAGACGTTGGCGATCATGTTGGCACTCTTATTTTTTGTCAACAGATGCACGAAAAATTATCCAAACCGGTCCTTCAGATTTTGAAGTCATGATGTTCTTTTGCATGGACCTCATTTTCCTTCAGTCTTTCCCTGAATGATTATATGCCATATTTTTCCAGATATTGCATCACATGTCTGAAATATATCTTAGAGGTCTTTCACTTTTTAATTATTTTGATGATTTATCTTGGTTTTTCCATACGGCTTATTACCTCCTCTTTTCTGATTTTGTCAACGCAGTTTATATGTTACAGCATTTTGTTCTATCTCACCAAAAGGTAGCCTATCTTTATTGAATGCCTTGCTGAAATCTAAATATATTATATCGACCACATTTTCCTGATCCACTAATTTAAGCCCCTGTCACACAGCACCAACGGATGCAAAGAGGATGTAAAATGGAGAGAAACACTTGCCAGCCGTTGGTTAACGCGATGCTTCCGTTCTGTACTCACTGCATCCGTTTTTCATCCTCTCTATCCATCCAGCATCCGTCTACTGACATTTCATCCGCTCAAAAAGTTTTGAGCTGCACAAAACTTTTTGAGCAGAAAATGTATCCAATGCGTCCGTTCTGCATCCGCTACGCATACGGGGAACATCCGTTAGACATCCGTCGTCAACCATTACACATCCACTATATCCGCTAGGCATCCGCTGCGCATCCGCGTAACTCGCATCTGCTCCAGTGGAAAACGGACACAGGGAGGAAGCGAAACGGATGTGGAACGGACACGCAGCATTAGTAGCACGGACGGAGAAAGGATGAAAGCGGATGCAGCTCACATACAAAGCATTAAAATGGAAAAAACGTTCACATAGGGGACGTATCTCGGATATTTAGGATGTCTGCAGGATGGCTAGAGGATGCAAAAGGACACCTAGCGGAAAACCTATATTTCCCATAAAAAGGGGGAGGAACTCACCTGGAGCTCACTTTCAGTCCAGCAGCCCTGCTGTGCAGACCTCTGCAGCCTTCATCTGGCTCTTGCTCTTCCACAGCATCCAGTCATCTCCACCATGGATCATCACACACTCCTTTTGGTAGCCACCATCATTCTACAACAGTGCAAAGCGATCTACAGACTCTTTCACCTGTTCTACGTGAAGAAAAGGAGGCAGCCAAGAAGTGTCTGGGTCCAAAGATGGATCACCAAAAGAGCAGAGTACGGACTGTATAACAAGCTGATGATGGAGCTGAGGAACGAAGACACTCATGAATTCCAGAACTACATGAGGATGCCGCCAGCCATGTTTGATGAAGTTGTGGAGTGGCTGAGACCCAGGTTGACCAAGCAGAGCACCAGCTTCCGGCCCAGCCTGGACCCTGGGCTCAAGGTGGCACTCACTCTGCACCACCTGGCCTCAGGGACCACGTACAGGAGCATGCAGTACAGCTGGAGGGTGCCACACAACACCATCAGCATTGTGGTCAGAGAAGTGGTGCAGGCCATCATCGAGGAATACCTGGAGGAGCTCCTCCAGTGCCCCTCCACTGAAGAAGGCTGGAAGAAAGTTGCAGAGCAGTGGTATCAGAAGTGGAACTTCCCCCACACCGTTGGAGCCATAGATGGGAAGCACGTGGCCTGCAAAGCTCCAGCCAAGTCAAGGTCCACTTACCACAACTACAAGGGCTTCTTCAGCATCATCCTCTTCGCCATGGTCAATGCTGACTACAAGTTCATGTACATCAATGCTTCAGGCAACGGCTCATCTTCAGATGCCCAGGTATACAGCCAGTCACCTCAAGGAGGAGCTGGAATGCAACCTCATCATGGGCTTCCCAGATCCAGACCCCCTGCCCAAGACACACAAGATGTGCCCTACTGCATTGTGGGGGATGACGCCTTCTCCCTCAGAACCTACCTCATGAAGCCCTACACTTCTAGATGCCTCACCCATGAAGAGAGGATCTTCAACTACAGGCTGTCCAGGGCAAGGCGGGTGGTGGAGAACGCCTTTGGCATCCTGGCCAACAGGTTCCAGGTACTTCTCACCACCATGCAGCATCGCCCAGAGACCGTGAGGAGGATCGTGGAATCTTGCTTCATCCTGCACAATCTCATGCGCACCCGCTACCCAGTCTTGCAGAACAGGCTCGTGGACCTCCAACAAGGCAATGGGGACATGGAGCCTGGTGAATGGAGACAAGGGTGAAACCTGATAGACACTGTGGATGTGCCAGGCCCCAACAGAGCTTCACGTGAAGGGAAGAAGCAGCGCAACCTCCTGAAACACTGGTGCAACTCCCCAGCTGGAGCAGTGGAGTGGCAAGACAGGATGGTAGATGCTGAATGGATGCTTCCTTCAGCCTGTCTCATCACACTGATGAGATTGTGCCATGTATGTTGAGTGGCCCTACAATGAACAGGGCATTTAATAAAGAGTTGTGTTTATGTTGAAATGTGTAGATCAATGATTACATTTGTTATTGATAATAAAGGGCCAAAGGTGTGGCACCTGGGAGGGTGGACCATACAGTCCCACTATGCTTGCACTGGAGGTTTATCTATCCCACAGCGATTACCCATCCCATAGGTATCATAACCCATCCCACAGCTATTACCCATTCCAAAGGTATCCCTGCCCATCCCACAGGTATCCTTGCCCATCCCATAGCTATTACCCATCCCAAAGGTTTCCCTGTCCATCCCACAGCTATTACCCATCCCAAAGGTATCCCTGCCCATCCCGCAGCTATCTTAACCCATTCCACAAGCATGCAAAGGCTTAAACCATTTCTAAAAGTTTCCACCAAGACTTTATTGACTAAAAGAACTGAAGCAAGTGTGTGAAGCAAAGATAATCTTTATTAATAACAAGCTGTAAAAGAAAATGACCCAAGTGTCCCAAGCAAAGATAAAGTCATCAGGTAGCAACCCAGTCTCTGGTGCTCTTCTCAGTCACTCTGAGGTGTGCCCATAGTCTGAGGGGTGAAGGGTCCAGATGCTGTGGAGGTGGCTTCTGCTGGAGTGCTGGTCTGAGGCGCCATTCAGGTGCCTGGCCCCAAGAGGACAACAGGAGATGGTGTGTGGAGGAAGCTCTCAGAGAGCTGCCTCACTCCTGTGATGTTGAGAGCCCCTTCCTCCAGGACATGGGGTGTCAGTCCCAAGACCGATGACAGAAGTTCTGAGGCCGGGCTTGGCTGTGGGGTGGAGGAAGGAGCAGTGTAGTAGGGATGTCTGGTGTGCAGGTGAGTGAGGTGAGGCATCGGTGGCATCTGTGGCGTTGGTGGCATCTGTGGCGTGGGTGGCATCGGTGGCATTGGTGGCATCAGTGGCATCGATGGCACCGGTGGCGTTTGATGTATCTGTGCCTGGACTGGGAAGGGCTGCCTGTGCTGCTGGAGCTCCTGGTAGCCGTAGCCTTGGTAGGTGAGGGCCTGTGGAAAGCCTTGGAAGGGCAGTGACATCATCTGGGGTGGAAGAGCAGACCTGGACTGGGTATGAGCAGGTTCAGCTGGGTCTGGAGGGTTGTGAAGAAGACCGGTGATCCTGTCCTTGATCACCTGATACTGTGATTTGGACATGGCCAGGAGGGTCTGGTTGACGGAGGTGAGGAAGGGCTTGCGGTTTGAGGATGGTATGTCTGTGTACCAGCTGAGAGAAGAGATCTACGCTGCTTTTGATGGTGTCCCTGATCTCCAGCAGGACAGTGTGGCTCTGCCCCTCTGGTCTGGCTCTCTGCCTGCTTTCTGTGGAGGTGGAGCTGGGGGTGGATGTGGGTTGGTCTCTGGTGGAAGTGCCCTCTCCTTGCTCCCACTGCATCAGGGGATCCTCCACACACTCTGCCACGGGGAGTGCAGCTGTCGGGGGGGTCTCCCTCGTGGGACGCTCCACAGATACCTGCCTGGACACAGGAGCTCTTGGCCAGAAGAGGACTGGCTCTCTGCGGGCTGCCTGAGAGAGAGGGTTGTCAGAGGGGCTGCTCTTCGGTGGCAGATCTCACCCTCCAAGAAGCTGCACTTGGCCATCATGTAGGTCTCTCGGTCCGTCAGCTTGACCATGGCTGACCAGATTTCTTGAGGTGCAGCTTCCCATACCAGGTGTGTATGTGCTTCCATCAGCTGAGGAGGACCTCCGAAGTGTAGCCCAGGCTCTCCGCCTTCTCTCTCCAAGCAGCCTGTTTCCTTTTGGTGTCTCAATGGAGCCTGTGTCCCTTCCGCCATAGATACTCGTTCTCCCTCAGCCATTCCAGCACCTCATCCTCATGTTCCTCTTCGATGGAGTATTGCCTCCTCTCCAGTTCATGTGTATGCCTCTTCCTCCCTCTGGCAGGGCCATCTGGGCCCTCATCAGAGGGGCTTCGAGGTTGTAGGGGCTGCTCCACCACACCAGCACCAGCAGCAGCAGCAACAACAACAGTAGCAGCAAAAGCAGGACCAACAGGACCAGCAGCACCAGCAGCACCAGCAGCACCAGCAGGACCAGGAGCAACAGCAGCACCAGCAGGACCAGGAGCAACAGCAGCACCAGCAGGACCAGCAGAAGCACGAGCACCAGCACCAGGAGCAGCACCAGCAGAGTAAGCACCAGAAGAAGCACCAGCACCAGGAGCAGCGCCAGCAGAAGCTCCAGCACCAGAAGAGTCAGCCCAAGCAGCAGAAGCCCCAGCAGAAGCAGAGTCAGGGCCAGGGGGTGGGATGGTGGCCCTGTCCTTCTTGCCAGGGCTGGCAGCAGATGGCACAGGCTTCCTCTTCTTCCCCATGGTTGTTGGCTGGAGCTGTGTCTGGCAGCAGGTCTTTCCTCTGAATGGTGACCTGCTTGCGAGCTGCTTCCCTTTATGTCCGTGGGGCTGACACAATGCATTCTCCCCACATGCGCAGTGAACGCTTTGCATCCGCTAGGCATCTGCTAGGCGTCCGTGATGCATCCGCTTCATCCGCTCGGTATCCGCTCTGCATCCGTTCCTTCCGTTGCGCGTCCGCTTCTCTGTGCTCCCCGGAAGCCCTGCGGATGTGTCATCCGCTTTCATCCGCTAGGCTTCCGTGGAGCATCCGCTTAACATCCTTGCTACATCCTCCCCCCATCCGTTCCTTTCCGTTTTTGTCCTCTCTGCTTATGCAAGTTCCGGGCACTTTTGAGAGCGGATAACAATGGATGGAACATTTTCTCATCCGCTGTGTCCTTTTTACATACGTTTTGCATCCATTGGCCTATGTGACAGGCCCTTTAGTCACTTTATCAAAGAAGATTTCTCTGGCATGATCTGTTCTTAACAAACTCACACTAGCTTCTAGTAATCACCTTGTTCATTTCTAGATGCTCACAAACTCACTGCTTGATTATCTTTCCCAGGATTTTCCTAGCTATTGATGTTAAGCTGATGGCTGTCTCGGTTACTGTATCCATCTGTATCTATTCATGAGACCTTATTGCAAAAAATGGAGAATGGCAGACTTTAGCAATTAAGACCTCCAAAGATTGACTTTTGATAAGGAATGAGAAAATAAAAACTCAAATACATTTTAACTCTATCTATAATTTAAGAAAAAAATATAAGTGATAACTGGAGTTTCAACAAAGCTTTTTAAGTTTAACCCTGTCCCACTTTTTCCTTCTTGAAAATGTAAGAATTAATTTCCCAGATTTTAAATAATTCAATTTATTAATTTAAATTCAGGGAGATATGTAACCATTGTACTGATCGCACTATAACTATTCTAGAAGTAAATTTGCAAGAAGTTAAGGGAAAAACATTACAGAATCCATGGGAAATATGTTGCTTTTTAAAAAAAAAAAAAAAAAAGAAACACTTGAGGCTTTTTAAATTACATTTTTTCTCAAGGCAAGTCACTGACTGTAATTCAGCAGCTCAAGTCTCAGAGCAGCAATGCCAGAAATTATTATGGAGTCAAATTAAGCAGCAGCTCTTTATATATTTACCTGAGGGTTTTTTTTTTTTTAATGTGATAGTGTTATCAGAAGAACCCCAGGTACTTACCATGCAGTAGTGCTCACACCATGAGCAAAATAGATCAAGGAAGAAGAACAAATCCCAGCTTTGCCTTGCTCTCACTTTGAAGCTCGGAGAAAAGTCATTTTTCTATTATTACAGGTACTAATCTCACCAGATTTGCCTCATTATCTGAGGAAATGCCCTTTCTTATTATGTAAAGATCAGATAGGGAAACAGAAGAGGGGAAAATGCGGCTTTTGAAATTCTCATATTTGTGCAGAAGCAATTGTCAACTGTCAATCATATGTATCCTCACAATATTTTCTTTGCTGGTCCAAATCTTTTGAAATACTGTAGGAACAATTGTTTTTGATATATGACAAATTCTTAAAATCAGTCCCTGTTCTCCAAGGTGTGCAGAAACAGCAATGAAGAGAATCAGGTTTGTTAAGTTACTTTCCCCCCAGAACAGTTAATAAAACAGGCAATAATTGTTTTAATTGCTGGGGTATAGGCAATGGTGGGCTGCAACCGGTTTAACAACCTGTTCTGTGAGCGTGCACTTTAATTTTGGTTTCCGGCAAAAATGGCTTCACTTAACAAGCCTTTGGTTTGCTCAATGACGACCGCAAAAAGTATAAAATCAGGTCAGTTATGTGATGACTTGTTTATGACTGTAATTCTGGGCTCAATTACAATAGCAAATCCAGGACTACCTGTAGCTATACCTTGAATTTGTGCTTGACTTGGGGCTTCCCAGTGTGGGTTGTCTTTATTTGTTGTCTTTATTCAGGAAGTTGACTTTTGGATTATGGGAAAGGTGACTTACCTTGTACTATCACAGCATCTCAGAATTGAAGCAGCAGTTCTATAAAGCCAGCATAGCAATGTAACATTAGTTGAGCAATTCTTGTTACTGCTCAGCTGAGCTGCAAAAGAAGGAGAGAGAGGGGGGAAGGAAGGGAGACAGAAGAATGAGTGTCTGAGGAACTGCATGGCAACACATACAATGGTGAAATTCAAAATATTTTACTACTGGTTCTGTGGGCGCACACGGAGAGTTCTAAAATGGGCAATTACTGTCAGTGCTGGTGAGTAAAACAGCTGATATATGGCAATCCACTCTGCTGCGCCTATCAGATGAGCTACAAATAAAGGAAATATAGGACAGGAAAGGGTGAGTGGGTGGGTGGAGCCAACTGCTGACTGCCACTACCAGATCATTAGAACTAATACAAACCAGCAGCATACCACCACTGAACACATGCCTATGCCAATCTCAGTGGCATAACAAACAAAACTGGGAAACTGAAAAATACATAAGTTAGGAGCATTTCATAATGGAAGTATATTAAAATAGGTGCTGGATAGTTCCAAACGCTGTCAGCTGAAATCATTTTTTTATTAAAGAGCAGAGTCATGCATATTCTCAGAATGATGTACAGTGTTTTCATAACTAATAATGATTCAATTTCAGCAATTCGTAAGTTGAACCTTTGTGAGGTTTTTTTTTTTTGTTAAAAAGAAAGTTACATTTCTTGAAGCTTATTGTAATTAATGTAAGATACCACAATATGCGTCATTGTTTTACATGCTGATGTTGAAATCCATGTGCAAAAAGCCATGATGATGAAAAGGTCTGTGTAGATTTGTGCCTTGGAGAAGCATATGCTGTTTTTCCAAATGCTACTTGTAGAACAACGTTTGAGCATCAGCAGTTACATATGCAATGGAATTCCCTTGCTCAATGTGTAACATGTCCCTAGTTTATGAAGGATGCTGCAAAAATGGTCTTGCTCTACTTTAGGGGTGTCAAACTCAAGACCCGCAGACCAGAATCAACCGTGGGATTCTTAAATCTGGCCCACAGAGCCGGCCTGGAAATAGCAAAGGACTGGCCCGCGGTGCCTTTGGCAGCCAAAATAAGGAGTGTAGCCCATTTTCGGCCTGGACAGCCTCCTGCAATATGCTGCTGGCCAAAACAAGGCACAGGGGGCTGTGTGCACAGGGGGCTGTGTGCACAGGGGGCTGTGTGCACAGGGGGCTTTCCACACCCTGTTTTGGCTGGCAAAGTATTGCAGGAGGCTGTCCAGCCCAAAGACAGGTTGTGTGGGGTTTGCGTGAAGCCTCCCCATGCCCTGTTTTGCCAGCAGGTGCTTCAGGAGGTGTCCATCCTATCTCCCCCCACAGCCGGCCCACGGAGGAGAACTACATTGTGATCCGGCCCTCAAAGAAATCCAGTTTGACACCCTTGCCTTACTTGGTCAAGAGAAAGTAAAAACTTGAAAGTAAAAATATTATAAATTATGCTTTCCTTATTGAAAATGCTAAAGAATGAAAATTGTTAAAGTTGTTGGTTTTCATACTTTGAACTATGTGGCCCTTGAAGATAATAGATCCATGCTGTAAGGATTCTGTAAGAAAGTGGATAAACTTGGTTGCCATTTCTCTATATCAGAATAGCCTACCTTGATTGAAAAACATTTTCAGTCATCAAATACTAAGTAATATTATGTTGAAATTTATGTATAGTTTCTCAATAGTTCTCTGTTGTGAAAGTGTCTTCTGTTTTTCAATCTCATTCTCATGGTATTTTACAATGCCTTCAAATTTAATTGCTGATAGGCCTAGGAATACAATATTTTAGATGGAAAAAAATCCATTTCAATTTTCTTTGGGACTTGGTTTCCTTTTTTAAAGTAAGCCAGCTTCCCCACCCTCAAACAGCTGTTTCCTTGATTCTGAACATGCTTACTTAGAAGTAAAATTTCCACTCATCACAGTGGGAATTTGGTTCCAGGTAAATGTTTCTCCGTTGGCATAGACAAAAAAAAAAAAAAACACCTTTTTTTCTTTACTGCACAGCTTCAGAGCAAATTGCTCAAAGAAAAAAAAATAGATTGCTTGAGAATTGCATTATCACTAAAAATCAGGGGAAAGTCACTTTTCTTTTTATTTGTTTCTTGTAGGGAAAAAAAATTGTGTTATAGTTTTGTCAATATTACACAAAGCTTCAAAATCTGAAATAAATTACTTTATGATGTCAAGGTTCCTATTGATTTTCTAATGATCTCAAATGGAACACATGCCTTTTCCAACTCTCTGGCAAATTGCTTGTTCCCCAGAGAATAGAATTGGATTTCTATTAAAGGGAAGGTTAAAAAACATTCCCCTGAAATCTTGGGGAAAAAGGAAGAGTGGAGGGAATGATGCTTTTCCATGGGTTGAACACTTGGTAAATGGATATTTAACCTTTGACCGTCAAAGACAAGGCACTTGCCATCCTATTAGACTAGCAGCTAGCTTCTATAATTAAATAAAAAACTATTTAGAGCTCTGCTGAATATATCCTGGGAATTAACGCATATGGCAGAAATTGGGAGGAAGAAGACTTTCCATATGCTAATGATCCTTGATGTCTGAAATAAATTAGATCCATTAGAGTTTATGCTCAATAAAAGAAAGACTTTAAGCACTCCAAAGTTAGTGACTCGAGACCAATTTTTGGCTTTGAAATTCAATCTGTCTACTTATTAATTCTGAGTAAGACTATTGAGCAGACAGGAGATGCAAAATTATAATAGTGTGCTGATTCTGAATTCTAAAATGCCATGAGTTTTTTTTTCTTTTCCTTCCCTTTTTTTTTCCATTTCTTTTGTTTTATTTTTAAATTAAAATATTTGGGTACAATTGTGCGTATGTGTGAATGTGTGTGTTTAAAAGCTCCCTGTGTTAATTTGATTTTATTCCCATTTTTTTTTCTTTTAAAGGTTTCATTTACCCTATTTCAACTGAACAGAGAACCCAGAATGAATATGGATTTTCTTGTAAGTGTTGCTTGATAATATGTGCTTGGATTCTGATTAGCTGATCCAAGAGTTACTTTCCACTAGGTTGTATGTCATTGGAGAAGAGAGATTCAACTTCTCCGGAGTTGTGTTTTGCTTGTTTAAGAGAGAGTCCACACTTGGGGAACAAATATTAGGGAAGGAAGGTAAAAGAAAATCAAAGAAAACGAAACAAGATTTTGGCAAGGCATGAAACAATTGCAACTTTTTAATTTGATTAAAGATGATAAGACAATGAGTGTGAATGGTTCCCTTGGTGATTTTTCTCACACTTTTTTCCATGAAAGCCATTTTTGAAAGATAGAATAAAGTATAAGCATTTTCAAAGGCACCTTTTGAGTTCTATTAGGAAGAATATATAATAGATGTCCCTTGGTCATCTATTGGTATTCATCTGTTGTATTAGGAGTTAAAGAAAACCAAAACCAAGTGTTTTAGAACATGATCTTTTCTTTTAAGAAGGTATTGCCTATGTACATAAGGAATCCAAAAGCTTACTACTTAAGCATATCAGTATATTTAAATGTTGTAATATTGGTCTGTTTAAAAATAAGTTAAAATATTTTCTGTTCATGAAAAATGTTGCATCATATTTATGTCATGTAGACAGGGTTTTTTTGGAAAGACTTGTAGAGGGAAGCCATGGATTGGCATGTAATATTACAGTGGGATTGGTGAAGATGTATTACAAAATATAAGTGAAAAGATCACCAAAGCTGTTTGCTCATGTGCATTGCCATTTGCTCATCTGCATTGTGAAAATCAACAAACTGGAAAATTTAGAGGATAAATATTTAGGTATTTTGAATAAATGAAGAATAAGCTATGAACTCAGTAAGTAGATGATGATTATATTCAGCCTCACCTCACTAGTGTTGTGGACATGATCATGCTGGCCTACTTTATAGCACTATATTTGGGAACAAGTGAAGGACTCCAACATCCAATAAATCCAGTATGGTGTAGCAATTAAGATGCTGGACTATAATGAGTTAGATCAGATAGACCTTGATTCCAATCCAGCCTTATTCATGGGAAATTGGGGACTTTGAGATAGTCACTTGCAGTCAGCCCAAATCTAGATACAGGGGTTTGTTTGATGAAATGAAGAGTTATTCCAAAAACATTGTCTTGAGCTCTTGAGAGAAAAGACACAATCTCACTTAATGAATTAATGGATAACTATATGTTTGTTGAAGTTCTGCCTGGTCTTTCAATAAAAACCAAATTAAATCAAACCAAACATAAAGCTTGAAGAGCAGTTCACAATCCAAGTAAAATAACAGATAGTAACTTCAAAATGAAAACAACAGAACAATAAGAAATCATCAAAGAGTACACACAAACCAGTTGGAGTTCAATCGTATTTTAAAAATCTGGTAGAAAAGAAGAAATGTGCCCGATGCTTTAAATTTAAGCTTTACTTTAAATTACATTCAGAGTAATTCAAAGTCATTCAAATGATGACAGTCTTTCAAGGCAATCAAAGAACTCATCAGTGGTCACCGGTCACTTCATTTGGAAGAATAGGCTCCAGGGAATGAGGCTGATAATGCATGAAAAATATTCATACGGCAAAAATAAGCACAACAAATAATAATATTTAAGCCTAAATGGCTTTGGTTCTTATTTCATCCTTCATCTCACTACATTGCAGCAAGCTATCCAAGGCATATTGAGGTATCAGCTTGTTCTGTTGCTGTTAATTGTTGTTTTGTTCTTGAAAGTTGTCTAAAGCAAAGGCTGTTTGGATTTTCATGTCAGACCATGTTTGAAACAGGAGGAACAAATCTGATTTGGGCAGCTGCCTTAGGCTCTCTGACAGATTGCAGACCTCTTGAATTCTGTCAGCATGCATAAAACAGTGATGTTCTCAAATCTGAAGCTTACTATAAATCACACACACACAAACACACACACACAAATAGAAAATATGATTTTGTAACAAAAAAACCAGTGATGCATCAGAAACATGTTTTGAATTTCTTGACATCATGATACTTTCCTCTAGGTTTTAATGGGCCACTCTTTCAATGTCACCTATAGCCTAAAAGCATATTTGTGACTTAGATTCCCCACAGCTTGCCTGGGAGGGGCACGTCAACAATATGTAGATATTTAAAATTTCTTTGGGCAAAGTATAAGCAGCCGCTCCAACTTATACATACATACAGATGCACATATTGATCCACAGAGACTCATATAAATAAAATATACATGCACATTTGAAAAGTATTAACATACAGTTACTTCTTTGTCTTCATATTATGGAGCGCTGTCCTCAAAGTATTTCCTTTAAGAAGTAGGCAAGCTGTCTATCAGGCATATCACCATTTCCCATTTATTTTCTTTTAAGATTTGTTTACTTTTAAAAATTAAGCTTCAGTATGCCAAAAGGAAATATAGCCTCTTTTATTAACAGGTGCCCCGCTGAATAAATTAGCACTGAAAAGAGTGCTAAATGGCTCTTTTGATTAAATTTGCCTTGACAGTCTAGTTATAAACAATGTGTTAATTTACTTGCTTCCAAGACAAAAAAAAATACACATAGACAAAGAGTAAGATACAGTTATGACTAAAGCCTTGAATATTTTTTCCTCCTTCCAAAATCATGTGGCAGAGCATTCAATTTCAAATTAACATGCAAAACTATAATAAACACCTATAGGAGCTGATAGAAATATGTGGGACAATTAATATGTTCTATTTTTGTGTTCCAATTATTATTTTTTCCCCTCCTAGCTGCTCCTGATTCGGATGATGTCGCTCTCTACGTTGGCATTGTGATAGCTGTGATTGTGTGCTTGGCTATTTCGGTAACTGTTGCATTATTCATCTACCGGAAGAACCATCGAGACTTCGAGTCAGATATTATAGATTCCTCCGCACTAAATGGTGGATTTCAGCCTGTAAATATAAAAGCTGCAAGACAAGGTTTGTTTTCAGTCACTATTAACAAAATTTAAACAAAAGCTGCAAGACAGGCGCCATTTGTTTGTTTCCAGTCACCATTAACAAATTTAGAGATATGCCATAAACCAGCTTTCTCCAACTAAATATCCTGTAGATAAATTTATCTAGAAAACTTAATCTATAAGAACTAATATCATTTGGCCCTCTTCTGCATTCTTCTTTTTAAAAAATCATGACCTTTTCTTTCCTCTTACCCAATCTAAATTGTGAGTTCTTTGATCAGGAACTCTTTATCAATTATATATCCTGTGTAGGATTTAAAGAAAAAATAATTTTGGTGGTGAAATGCAGCCCTTTCCAAATTCCTCTCCCTTTTCTATTTAGCTTTGCAGTACCAAGATAACTTCTACTAGTTTGGTCTATAGAATTATTTCTGATAAGTTTATTTACTAGAGACCTAATATGATAGACCTGTGATTGGCCATTTTTCAGGATTTGTTTTTGAGAAGAAAGATTTTCCATGACGATCCATGTAACCCATAGAATTCAGCCATGCAAGGATTACATTTTAATATGCTGTAGAAGAAACTACATGAACAATAAGAAATGCCAAATGAATAAGAAAATTATAAAACACCCAAAACATTTTGATTCTTTTGAATTTCCCCCAGAAGCTTGGAATGTTCTGATAGTCTCCTATATGCAATACTAAATAACTGTAGTTATTGTGCAAGCAATTACATAAGGGAAACAACCAAGTGGCTACAGACCAGGGTACACGAACACAAACTAGCTGTCTGACGCAAAGAACAGTGCTCTCAGATCTGGGCACATATGCGGGCGCATAATCACACATTCAGCTTTTAAGAAGCTGAGGTTGTTGCCCATGATATCACTAAAGGAGGATGCCTTTTAAAAGAAGCCTGGTTTTCCAATAGCAATTCTACCAATACACATATCGAACCATCACCAGCCTACCAAGCACTGAGACACCAGGAAAGACCCTGTAGGAGGAGAAGAGACCACTTCCCATTGGGGAGCAGGGACCAATGCCACACCTCGCATCCCTGGGCATGTGGACCCATCCTATGAAGGCACAGCCAGGCCTGTCTAAATACAGAGGAGCTCAGTAGAGCTGCCTCAAGTTATAGCAGCCAGGAATAATGAAGAAAGAGCCGGGCCAACTACAAGGTCATGAGCAAAGCAACAAATTGCAAGAGCTGACATGTTAACATCACCTCCTAGAGATAAGCATTCCAGGCTGGGTCAGGCACAGGAGAAAGCAACAACAAGAAATAAGTCTCCTTTAACCAACATGATGGAAGCAAAAACAACAGAGCTAATTATGGATGGGAGGCAGTTGAGAGGGCCGATTATGCATGCAATGGCTAAATTGATTAATGATATATAAAGGCAAAGATCTCTCTAATGGTAGCTTAATACTTTGACGATATCAGCAGAGGCTGAGAAAAGCTTACTAAGTACATTAAATGTAATTTTAAGTTCTGGAGATCGCAGGATATCTGTTTCTTATTTTACAAGTATACCTGGAACTCATATTTTTAGAATAGTTTGTAATACAAAATAAGAAAGAATCTGTTTAATTTTCTCACTTTTTCCAGCTCTTCCAATTTATTCTATTATCACTGCTGCCACTTTGTGTGTCCTCCCGTGAAGGGAAAGTCCCTTCCCATGTCTATTCAAAGAAACTTTTTAGAAGATGGAAAATAAAAATTTAAAAAATGACCTGAATCTGCTCCTTGTTCATTTCAATAGCAATATGATTAAATTGTTCAGAGTTATGGAAGTTACATGGTAGTCATGTGCTACCAATAATTTATAGCCTAGAAAAACAAATTTTGGGGAGGAAGATAACATAAAATCTATTTCCTGATATGCTTCTGCTCTTCTTCAAAAATTCAATGTGGTTTTTCAGTGAATTTTATCATGATAGTCTGACCTGTAAATTGGTACTTCAACCTCAAAATAAGATATTCCAAAAGATCTGGAACATCTTACAATCTTGAAAGACCAGAATGCTTTGAATGGCCAACCTGGGAGCATTTGGGAGCATTCTGTGATTAAATGTTTACTGGCCTATAGCCTATACAATACATGTTTGTATTTCCTCTCTCCCTTTCTGACCTCATTCACTCCACAACTGGTTTCTATGGGTTTTGCTGCTGCATCTTTTTCTTCATTCTGTCATACTCTCTATTGACTCCTTTACTGAGCAAGGAAATCAATGCAATCTAGTGTCAGCTGCCACCTCACACTTGCTTTTGCCTCTCTACCCTCTGATGACAGTCTGCCATGAACTTTGGGAAGTGTGGATGGGATGCTGCTTCCAGGTCACCTGGCTAGGAGAAGAAGGCAGCTGCCTTCCAACTTAGGCTTGAAGTGACCATTCTGAAAACATCTTTCTTAAACCTGATTGGATATGGGAGCATAAATTAAGGGAGGGAAAAGTTGAACTTAGGGATTTTGACATATGATTTTCAGTTCTGGATATGCTTTACTGAAATACGCTTGACTTCTAATAAACTATACCATTTTCAACCAATGGAATCAAGGATCATTTCTAATTAGAGGTTTAAGCTGTGACAGGTCTGACATCTAGCTTGTAAGACCACTTCAGATCACATCCACCACAGATAAACACAGTAGATTGACTGGAAGGGTATCTTGTAGCCTATCAGATTTCAGCTTTATGAACTTTTGAAGAAAGGAACCTTCACATCCTAGAACTTCAATTCTGTCTATTTCTATAACAACACATGGCCTAACAACTGTCTTTTTTAAAAATTAAGTTTTATTAAGTTTTAACAAAACAAATAAAACATCTTATTTGAGTACAGCATGGTTATTACATTTCCATACAGACACAATTTCATATGCAAATTCATCTTATATATTCAACTTCATACCTTATTACTCTTTGTCCAACTTCTCACTATTTCCCCCTTTACTTCTCTTAATTTTCTTTTATGATTATCTCATTCTCTTCTTATTTAATTGTATTTCTTTTACCTAAATTTCTGTAACTTTTTATTCAATATACTTATACTTTCATCTGTCTTGTTTACAGTTTCATTATGTTATCTTCCAACATTTTTAAAAAGCATAATTCCCTCTATGATTGCCAATCAGAGTGCAACACCTTTAAGTCTTATTGTTATTATCATGAAATTTCATTAAACATTAAATTTGTGCATTCTAAAATTATAACATTCAAATTTCTAATCTATTTTATATCATGTAAATTCAGACTCTGCTTGGTACTTCCCCTTAAAAATGTAAAAAGAAAAATACTAAAACATAGCAAAAATAATATATATATATATATATATATAT